>CM035163.1:5772904-5815404 GCA_020205615.1 Panax quinquefolius | reverse complement strand
TTAATTTGCTTAATACTCTCCTCGTTCCTTAATATAAGTCGTTTTAGAGAAATGTTTTTGTTCTTTAATATAAGTTGTTTTAGAATTCCAAGTAAACATTAATGGCTTAGTTTTCAATATTACCTCAAGTATTAAATGTAACTTTGGTTCTCTCACTATTTTTTGTTCAATAAATAACAATCTCTTCTACTAATACAAGGGCAAAATAGACAATTGATATTATAGTTAATGCTATACAATCATTTCCTTAATACTTATGCACAACTCTAAAACAACCTATATTAAGAAACGGAGGGAGTAATCACTATGATAAGGGGTTGAGATACAGTAGTAATTAAAAGTTATTGGTAATAACAATTCCATCTACCAGCTCAATCGCTGAAGGGTACATCTCCTTTTGGAACTCCACAAAAACCTTGTGACACAACAAAAGACTAGAAATAATCACACCAATTGAATTTGTAAACTTTACAATCACACAAATTTACAAAGTAAAATTGATTGAGCAGCTACAATATATTAATAAAATCTTAATAGTAAGACTTAATCCTAAAATACCCAAAATCATCATTTAAGTACTAAATAATAAGCTGAAAATCTTAATTACGAAAGGACTAGCAAAATTACAAAAAGACCAATAAGTTCAAAAATTAGTAAAACTTTGGAAGGCCCAAACATGACTTTCTAGATCTCTTTTTGGCTTAAAACAACATCTGTCATGTCCGAAGGTGATGAATCTTGTAACTTTTGGTTAGAGTTTTGATTTGATATACTACGAATCTCCGTAATTCCTAAAGGAAAACATAATAATTAACTCCTTTTGGACTAAAGTTTTTTCCTTTCCTTTGCGCACGGTGTCACCTTCACAATTAGACACTGATTTTCGAACAAGGAACTGATGGACAGCAAGTGGCATGGTTCAACTATCAGCAAAACGCAGTAACCTTTCTCCGTTCCTTAGGATAGAGTAAAGTAGTATATTTTGCTATATCTGAAAAAAAATAAATTTGAAAGAATTATTTGAGACAACCAAACATGCCATCATGCAAAAAGTCTCATGATCCAAAGTAACCACTATAATTGGGATATATATAACTCTTTTGTATATATACTTGCAATATAATATTTAATGAGTATAAAGTTGCTACTTGCTAGGGAGTCCAATATTGCGTGGCTTACGATCAGCATTAAACTAGTACAGTTCCATGCATGTTAACTAGTCTAGAGGGTTTTTTTTTTGCAAAACCAAGCTTCACTAGTTAGGTTTTAAAACTTGAAAAGTAATAGTGGTAATATGAAAATTTATTTGTGTTATGTTTGGAACTTGAAAAATAAAGGGAAAGAAAAAGAAAAGGAGAGAAAATTGAAATCCAGAAACTATATATTGACAGTTTTGTAGTTCATATATATATATATATATATATATATATATATATATATCTTTTCATTTTATGAGTCATGAGTTCATGCCAAATATTTGGTTTTAGTTTAAATGCGTTTAATAATTTTGAAAGGGTGCATGCATGAATAACCTATGACATAAATAATAGATGTGATAAACATGAAAGTTGAAAAATGTTTCCAGCACTATTTGGCCTATAATTAGCCAAGCAGCTAGGCTTAAGAGTTCAAACGTTCCTCCCTCGGAAGTTCTATTGTAAAATAGTTGTTGTGAATACTTATCATCAGAAAATAAACTTAATTAATTACTAGTTTTTATATGTGTGTGTGTATAACTTAATTGTGCAATATTTAATTTCTGAATTCCTTCAGGGTTGATCAGTGCGCTGGGGGAAAATAAATTTTACTGCAAATAATGGTTGAAGAGAATTTAATTTGAAAGATATTGTCGATAATAATTGATTTTCACTGATTTTTATTCTTGAAGTTGCTTTCAGTACTAACAAGACAATAGAACGGTATCAGAAGAATGCCAAGAACCTAGTAACGTCAGGCAAAAGTGCAGCAGATGAACTACATATGCAGGTTAGCAATTCTTTTCCCAATACTGTTAGTTAGCAACTGATATGCTTTTTGTATCAGTTTCGATCTGTTTCATTAGTAGCAAAGTATTAATGTTTAATTATAAAAGTCCATATATACTATTGGGTTTACGATACTAATATCAACATGCATGGCTCTGGACCTCTGGTGTCATGTTAACAAGATTGATTGTCTAACGCTGCTATTTGATAAACACATAAGTGTACTGTGGGGCTCTCGTCTGACATGTGGAGCTCACAGTATGTATGTATATATGTGAACATTATGTGATCTTTTTTGTGCAGTTGTAGTTAGCAAGTTTTTAATTATGCGCAACTTCTCTTATTAATTCGTTTTGGCTTGCTATAAGGGAGCTCGACACGTATAGCCTCTTCAATTATATAACCACATGAATGCAGAGAATTGATCAGATCTCTTATGTTGATACTTCAAAATGGTCACTGCCATATAAGCCCCAAACGTACAACCAACTAGATTCTTTGAATGTTTGACCAATTACTCATGGGCCCCATGCTGGATGAACAAATAGACCACCCTTTGATAAGTGTGATGAAGAATGGCCAAAAAGATGAATTGGGCTGGTTATTAACATGATAAAGCCCACAAAACCTGAGATTAGGGTTCCATCCCCAAGTTATGGGTTTACGAGGGCACTCCCCCATTGACCATTGTTATGGAATGACTGAGCTTGAACTCAAGATAAAGATCTATGGGTAAGATATGTCCCCACGGATGATGAATTGAAGGCGAAAGCTTACCTTGGGAAAACGTTAAACCTGGTTAATATTTTCTAGTAAAGAATATAAGGGCCCAGACATGAATGATGCAAAACCCATTTTAGAGAAATGAATTAATTAAGGTCAAAAGGGCCTTTTGTTATCCATTATGAATGTGGCTAAGGGCCCATTCTTGAAGGGATTATTGGGAGTGGTTCTGGAGGATGTGGGGGAAAGTATTCACATTAAGGTGACTTGGCATATCCCAAGTGGCACCAATTTAGACCAAGGCTGATGCTAATGGGCTGACTTGATAACTAGAAAGGTGACTTTAATTAGACCTTGAATGGACTCTCTACCTTATGTGTACTGGAGCTCTCAAAAACACTCTCAACACCTTTTTAATTACTTGAATTAATGAGAAGTATTAATTATGTATACGTACTTTGGCAAAAGCATATAGCATTTTATCATGAAATTTGTATAACACTCGCAAAAAGCAGTACTGGTTAATCTACTTGTACATGCAGCATCAGAAAGAAGAGGCAGCAATGATGACCAAGAAGATTGAGGATCTTGAAGAGTGTAAAAGGTATGATATATATATAGAACAAATTTTGAGATCTTATATATTGATCACCAGCTAGCTATATATATTTAGTTAGTTTTAATATATAGGAATTAAAGTGAACTTATAAAAGCTAGCTAACAGCCTAACACACACACACACACACACACACACACACACATATATATATATATATATATATTAATGCAGAAAGCTCTTGGGGATTGGTTTGGAGTCTTACACTACAGATGAGCTACAAGAGACGGAGACACTTTTAGATCAAAGTTTAAGCAATATTAGGGCAAGAAAGGTATATAAATACGTACTTGCTTAATATCAATTTAACGTACGTGTTCCCTATATTGCCTCCAATCAGAAAATCTCATGGTACTATATATACATATTCTTAGTCATATTGCAAATATAAAGAATATTGACCACTCAATTCTCTGCGTCCTTCTTGTTGTCAGCGCCAGTTGTTTAAGCAGAAGATTGAGCAGCTCAAGGAAGAGGTATGTGTATGTGTTTATGTGTGTATATATGTGTGAGAACTGACATTGTTTGTGACATTTTCCCTTGATCTGTTTAAAAAAAGTGTCATTTTTCAGTTTTATTTATTCTACAAAAAAGACTTCTCTAACTAGCTATGATAATATGAGTAGTTTCAAATAACGACCTTCTCAATTAACCATCAAAATTTGTATTTTCTTGCCACCACTTTTAAACTATTACTCCATACTAACTAATTATTTTCAGGCCTAAATATGAAAAAAAATAAAACAAAACAACTTTAATATTTGCAGAATTTAAAAATGATACTCTAGATAGATAGAAAGTGTACAGGTTATACACACAGCATAAACACTAACTAATATTTATTACGTACCTTGATCATGACAAATTCAGGAGACAAACTTGGCCAAAGAAAATGCAGAATTACAGAAGGAGGTTGGTTTCTTACTTCAGTAGTGTTACATATTCCATTTATATATATATATATATATATATACTTAATGGATAATAATTTTAGTATATACTTCCTCCGTCTAACTTAATACTAATACAATGTAAATTATTTTTTGACAAGTCGTACCCAAAATCATCAAATATTATTGCTTATAATTTTCATTCAACCCTTGGTTCCACATGCATGTGTACTAATCTCAGATTTTAATTGATTTCAGTGTAATGAGTTGCAAAAAATTCCCCTGGAAATTACATGGCAAGAAGTGCTGAATAGAGAAATTCAAATTCTGGATGTGGAGACAGAATTGTTCATAGGACTGCCTAAAAGATGAAATGAGATCATCTAATTTATAATCTGCTGAGAGCTGGCTATATATATATATATATATATATAAGTGATATTTCTACATAAAAAATGATATTTCTATATGATTTATCTCACATGAATAGTGAGTGAGTCACACCTCCATGTGAGAGAGAATATCATTTTAACATGTAGATTTTTTTTTAATGATTGTTAATATATATTATATATAAAAGTGTGATCATTTTTATATATATTTATGTACTCAGTTGCATGAGGAGCTAAATAATTCTGTTGTGAGACACACGAAACATGCACTAATAAATGTAATAGAATTTTGCAAAGGATAAGATTAACGTGTTACTTATTATATAATTTTTGATGAGTTGTGCACGTAACTTTGGTATTCCTCGACGATATCGTAGCTACGCGCGCTACCTATGACTAATCCTACTATTTTGACCAAGGTTGCTTAATTATTTGATTGAACGTTATTTTTTGGAATTTGGTTGCACGTTTTAGGAATTTGAATATATATTATAAAATTAAAATAGGGCGATTAAAATTGTTCCAACAAAAATAATATTGTGAGAAATATAATTATAAAAATGTGTTAGAATAAGGCTTAAACGTTAATAGTTTAGGGTAACTATTTATATTTAAGCCTAAAAAATTATTCATAATAATAGAGTAATAATTATGTTATTAGAACAATAATAAAAGTTGAAAACAAGTGTTAAAGTGTCTTTAAATACATAGTTATTTGATCGAACAAAATAATTAGTATTATTCTGACATTATCATCCGCAAAAAAAGTCATATTTTTTACTAAAATTGGTGACTACTTTTGTTCCAAAAAAAGAAAAAATATATTGTCTAAGTGAGACTTTGAAAGCCTAATTAGTTCAATACGAACTGAAAAGGATAATAGTTTAGAATAATAAATTATAGTATTTAAAACTTAGAATAATTATAAAATACTGACCTATGTTAAATATTACTTTGTCCTGACAACATTATTTTTGGTATAATAATTAAGATCCTAAAATTGTGTATGAGGATAAGTATGAAATAAATTATTGAGAATAATAACGTAGTTGTTATATTAAATATCTTATCGAGAGGTGGATATATGAAAACAAAAGGAGAAAATTTAAAGTTGAGTGAATAAAAGAAAAAAATTATGCTATGCGCAGCAGTGAAGGCGTCCTAAAAAAATGGAAGAAAAGAGATGTAGGCGTGAAGGAAAAGGAAGAGTATGAAATTGTGGTACTCCATCTCCATTAGAGAAGAGAAGAGAGATTATATCAATAACTAATTAATTCTTGTAAGTTACAAATATGTTATTGGTTTCCAAATTAATTGCAGTTATGTGGTTCCCTGTGGAAAATAATGAGTTAAATACATATCTCCTAGTTTATGTTTATTTTATATTTGACACTATATATTATAAATAGACATTTTTCAGAGCATTAATACATGACACCCTCTTGCCAAAAAAATTTGACTTAGTAGCGTTTGCTACTGTTAGTAGCGAACACTAATTTTTTTTTATATCGATAGTAGCGGATGTCAATTTTTAATTATTCTTATTTTCAATGTATAGATTCGTGTATGCCATATAATAAATACATGTTATGAATTATTTCCATATATATATATATAACAAAAATAAAAAAAGAAATAAAATGTGTGTATATATGATAAAAGTTGTTCTTTTTCATTCCCCCCCCATCAAATTTACTTTATTACAAACATTAGTCTTTTTAGTTTTCTTGTAAATATTATTAAAATTTCTTAATAAATTTCAATATATAAAATCAATCTTGATTTTTAAACTAGTGTATTCCACACTGTAAATAAGTGGAGTGGAGTTAAATACAAATAGGGAAATTGATATATTGTAAGAGCATTCACAATAGATTTTATATCCCCACATTTGAAGAATATATCAATAAATCAATATCTAACAGTTTCCTTATCCTTATATAATTCTTTATTTTAATCCCTATATATGATTTGACTCCTCAGGGTGAGGGAATCAAAACAGCGTTCCCTATTTATGTAAAATGACATTTAACACCCTATTTATTACGATTTTATGTTGGTTAAAGATCTTATCTCATTTAATTAATGATTTGGGTATGCCTATCAAATTCATTTAAACAGAGGATTTAGAGAAGAAAGAGAATTATAAAAAAAATTAAAAATCAGTCAAATTTTGATTTTGATCATTTTTGTAAAGAATATTACTACTAATTATAAATTTTAATATTTTATAATTAAAATAATGTTGTTTTAGTTCTCATAAACACATAATGATCGTTGCACATTTTGATTTCTAGCAATATTTATTTTTAAATTAAAATAATTGCAATTTTTAAATTCAAACAACAATTACTTTTAAATAAAAAATAGTTACAACGTTCAAAACATGATTTGACTATTGAAACTTTCAAATTTTAACTTTTAAATTTTAAATTTCAAATTTTAATATTTAAGGAATTAATATAAGGAACCTGTTGGGTACATGGTGAAAAAATTGAATCTCTATCTTACAAAATGACCCAATAATACTGCAGAATAGAGATAGAGATAAAAAAATTATTGTGAATGCTCTAAATATTTACGTTGACTTTTTAATTGTCACTTACGTGTAAGTATTATCGTAGTGCATTGCAAAACTCTAAGGAGTGTACTTGTCGAGTTGAGTTTGTGTACTGGTTAAACTTAAGCCAAGTTATATCACTTGAAAGTGGTCAATAAATCATTATCTAAAATCTAACACAATAAAAATAATTAAATATGTGCTGATATATTTTACGTTTAAAATATTATTGAGGTTGGAGTCTTGAAGATCTACTGTCCAAGGCCATGTTTGTTTGTAAAAATAATCCTTGAGATTAGACTATTAATTTCAAAAATTTATGTCTTTTAAAAGTTTGATATGAAACTATTAGTGTGAGATACTAAAATAACTTAGAATAAGTGACTATATAATATTATATCTAATCAGGTATTATAATCACTACTAACATTTACTTATTTATAAATATCGGGTGTATCCTATTCTATCTATTTTACTTTAACTATTGAGGATACGATACAATATTTGTTATCACTAATGAAAATGCGATAGTTCAAATGATATTTTTTAATCAATATTCCAAATAATATCGAGACAAAATAAATATAACATAAAATTATTTTAATTATCTCATTAATTAATAATCTCATTTTAAATAAACATATAATAAAGATGAGATTATTAATTAATGAGATGTGAATTCACTTAATCATTAATACAATAATACGCAGACGAATAAAATACCTTCTCACATGTATGTCAAGACGAGATCCGGTTAGCATAAAATTATTTTTTTGGTAAGTTTAATCGACCAATAAAAATCTTGACTTATACATATAACGCCTCGCGCGCGTGTCGATTATTTTATTTCATTAATCGACCAATTTACTCCAAAATAAATTTCATACTAACCACTTCACGGCTCCTGCATACACTAATTTGAATTCTCATCATTTGGATGGTAAGCTCTTTGTTAATCCGACAAAAAATTGATTCTCCGACTTTTTTTGTCTTCTTATGTCTGCCTGTCTTTCCTACCAAACGAACCTTCAAGTTGGTTGATTTATAAGGCAAGAGTGGGAAATGAAAATATTTATAAATATTATTCATTACGTTATAAAATTCAAAAAGATAGGAGTATATTCTCTTGTCAGTTTCAAAATGTATTTTTATTATAGATAAATTCTAAAAAATAATTTTTTTATTATAAAAATACTATATTTATAATACGGAGGAAGACGTGGTAGATTGGTAACAGTGCAGCGTGTTTACTCTAATAACAAGTTTAGAGGTGCAAGCAACCTCCCTCTTTCCCTCCCTTGATCTACGCATATCCCAATTCCCAACCCTCTCAAGTCAAGCGCAGACGATTTTGACACCCCAAATCTTCAAAGTTTCAAACACCTGACGCAAAGCTAAAGCAAAAGCTAAAACAAAAGACCAAAGAGTTGCATATATTCATCTCTCTTTACCTAATTGAATCTGTCCTGAAATCGTTGAGATTCAGTTTAGCCACAGCCTTTGGAAATTAATAAGGGCAAATAGCTCTCTTTTGGGTTCAGTTCAGAGGTATACATACATACATACATAAATGGGTACTTTGGCTGCTTCTCTTGTTCTTCCACCAAAGCTAAAGCCTGGTTCTGAACACCGAACTTCTCTTTACATCTACAGAAGATCAAGAAAACCCAAAAAGAATCATTCTTTACCCCTGTAATTCTCTCTCTCTCTCTCTCTCTTTTATTAATTTATTGTTTGACCAGATGATGTTAATCTTTTCTTTTTATATTGTTGATTGATATATATACTATATATATATCTGGGTTTTGGTTGGAACAGGTTGCCAGATTATTTGGGCCAGCTATATTTGAAGCTTCAAAATTGAAGGTTCTTTTCTTAGGAGTTGATGATAAGAAGCATCCGGGGAATCTTCCAAGAACTTATACACTTACCCACAGTGATATTACCTCTAAACTCACTCTAGCTATCTCTCAGACTATAAACAATTCTCAGGTAATTAATCAATTGTTTATCAGTTAGACCAGTAGATATGAAACAGATGAAAAACAGGGCAATATATATATTTTTGAACAGAATATAAATTAGGCTGATTTCATTCCCTTCTAGGTGATCCTGACCTACTTTACCCCGATCCAAGTACAGGTCTTTTAAATATATTTTTAACGGTTTATTACTGATTTTGAAGCAGACTAAGAAATGGTTTTTTTTTGTTTAACACTTTTACTTGCAGATACAAGGGTGGTATAATAAACTACAGAGAGATGAAGTGGTAGCAGAGTGGAAGAAAATTCAGGAAAAGATGTCTCTTCATGTTCATTGTCACATAAGTGGGGGTCATGTCTTGTTAGATATGTTTGCCAGGCTCAGATTCTTCATCTTCTCCAAAGAACTCCCTGTGGTAATTCCAATTCCATACATATTATTCTCATATTAATCATTCTTTAACTTGTACTATTTTTCAATGAGTATTTATATTATTGATAAAAAAAGGTATTAAAAATATTTGAAATATTATGAACAGGTGTTGAAGGCCTTCGTCCATGGAGATGGGAGTTTGTTTAGCATTTACCCAGAATTAGAGGAGGCTTTGGTTTGGGTTTACTTTCACTCAAACCTTCCAGAATTCAATAGGGTGGAGTGCTGGGGCCCACTTAGGGAGGCAGCAGCACCCTCTAGTGGGGCCAAGGAAGAGTTTGAGAAGAAAGAAACAAGCCCATCAATTAACTGGAAGATACCGCAGCCATGTAAAGAGGAGTGCTCGTGTTGCTTCCCACCAATGAGCTCAATCCCTTGGCCACCACATCTTCCGAACACTATTACTGATGACACCCACGAGAGCTTGCCGCAGCAGCAATAGGGTGGAGTGCTAAGATGATGATGATGATGATGATGATCTATAGATTTGTTCTTCATATGATGTATTATTCTAGAATGTAAATGTAAATACACGTCGTATTTTTTTTTCTTCTCTTTTCTTCAAGGACACTAGATACCATACCAGAAACATATGGAGGGGGGTTTCAAGATTTTGATCCCAATTTCATTGTTGTTTATGTTATTCTTATAACTAGTTGATAGCCCGTGCAATGCATGGCTAGTTTGAATAATATATTTAATAATTTATAAGAGATTCATGTCAAAAAATGATTTAAAATACACAATCCATGTAAGTACTTGATATGTGACAATTTAAAAGAACAGAAGTGTCATTCAACTATTTTAAAAACATGTAAATTAGTTAAATTATTGTAAACATAAAATTAAGAGATTGATGAATTCCATCAACAACATTAAAAAAATAATACAATTTGAAACAACAATCAGCACGCTATAAATTATGAAGTAAAACAGTGCATAATTCAGTAATTAGTTTTACCCGTAAGTGCCTAATTGGAATAGTAATTCTGCAAATTCTTTTAGTGCATTCTCCAAGTCTGCCTTGTACTGAGAAGACGTCACGTATTTGCCTATGTATTGGGTACATTCTTGTGGGACAACCTCAAAATCTCTAACATTGTTTAGCTCCACATTGATCCTCCAACTTTCATAGAAATTCTTCAAATTAGTGCCCACTACATCAAGCCTCTTCTTTCTTTGGTGCAAAATGTTCCAATCTGCAGTTACTAACCCAATGATTAGGGTTGTAAAAGCTAGTACAGACAATGTGTTTTTTTCTCCCCATTGATATTTTCTCCTCAAGGAAGAAGAAATAAAGAGAATGGAGTAATATAGTAATTCTTAGTACGAACGTGAATGGTGATCATTGTAGGCTCACATGGGTTGTGGCTTGTGGGGTATAATGTCACCTTTGTACAAAACTATCAACTAAAATAACATACTTGAAATAAACAAACCTAATAGTGAAAACTTTGTATGCACTGCTGTTAAAAAAATACTTTAGCCTTGTACCTCATTTATTGAATGATAAATGTAAGACCCCAAATTATTAATAAATGAAATTTAATTTTCTCTATTTATTATTTTGAAATAGTAAGGGTTGATTTGATTAATGTGGATAGTTAGGGGTAAAATACGCAAATATTTTAAAATAAGCAAGTGGTTATAAAATATTCATTGTTATTTAGGGAAATATTCGTTTGGTCGTGGAATATTCTTCTTTGCCGGAGAATATTAAATGCGAATAGTGCGATCTTTTATGGGCCCCATAACTGAAAGCGATTGGATGAAGAAAAGCGACAAATATAAGTTGTTTAAAAATAACAACATAGTAGTTGTTACCATTAATCATTGTTAAAATACTCTGGTGGTTAAAACACAAGAAGATTACCTGCAGTATTGCACCAATTATTGATTCTTACGTAAGAAGGCACTTTACTCAATAATGGTTCTGAAGTAATTATTATTCAAGATTTTATTGATTTAATAATTGTTGCGTTGATAATTTATATTCTTCATTGTTTCAATAATTGTCATTACACGGTATTTTTCATTATCGAAGCAATAATTCATATTATCCGAATAATATTATTAGATAACATTATTGGCAATGTCTAGAAAGTTGGAGAGGTTTGGTCACCTAATCATGCGCCAAGATGAGAGAAATTCTTATTGGAAAGCCCCCTCTTTCTTGGAAATTGCACGGTTGTCAATATTGTGATTACGTAATATTATTTGTGAATAATTAATTATTGATTCATATGATGAGGAAAATATTGATTTTATGTGGATATAGATGGAGAAAATTTTAATGTGACAATTGTTGAAAATTGAAATTTTATCTTTTTCCGATAAAATAATTCATTTAAATATATAATTATATTTTAGTAATATAATAATGGTGATATTTTTTACAACGAATGTGGGATATATGAGTATACGAGGAGGAAGAGTATTTTTTTGTTGCAATAAATGTTTAAAACATGTTAAACATGTCGGTGGACCCCATTTATTGATCGAAATTTGATTATAGCACGTAAAATCGTCGTTTGTGGATTTTTGGTCAATTTTGTTTGGAATTTGGAAAAACTTTTCTTCCGCAAAGTTGTAGAGAATTGAATTTCCTATAAAAGTCATGTGAGTTTTTGAATTTTTTGACAAAAAAGCTATTTATTGTGAATTATTGAAGTTAGGAGTTCAAATAATTAATTTTGGAAGTTTTAATTGTTTAAAATAACAAAAACGTTTTTGTGGTTGGTTGGTGGGCACATGTGTAAGACCCCATCTTTTATAAATAAAGATGAATTTTTTCTATAAATATTATTTTTGAATATTATGGAATAAATTTGATATAATGTTATAGTTGTGGGTAATATTTATAAATTTTGCAAAGTATGCAAGTTGTTATAAAATATTCGTTTAATTCTGGGAATATTCTTTTTTGTTAGGGAATATTCGCATACAATGGCTCAATCATTGGTGGACCCCACAATGTAATTATTGTCGGATTAAGAAAACGACAAAAATATTTTATAAAAATAACTACGGGAGGAAGTTGTTCTGATTAAAACCATTGAACTACCCCATGGTAAAAAAATAAAGAATGTCGCCAGCGTAGTTGCATAGTAAGAACACGGTATTGATTATTGATGCTTTACGTGAGAAGTCACCATTTATGCTCAATTATTGCTAGAAAGTAATTCGGCCGTGATCATATCTCTTATATTATTGATTCAATTATTGTCACAAAGTATCATCTCAGTATAATATGTTATAATATTAAATTAATAATTGAGGCGACAAGTTATAAATGATTAATAATTGTTGAAAGATTAAATATGTGTTGATGAAAAAAAATGATTTGTGGTAAGTTTGATTATTTTATGGGGGCCTATATGTCATCATCTAAGAGTCTCTTCAATCAATAGTAATTACCTTCGTCAATAGTAATTACCCTTGTGAATAGTATTTACCTTCGTCAATAGTAATTACCTTCGTCAATAGTAATTACCATTGTGAATAGTATTTACCTTCGTCGATAGTAATTACCCTTGTGAATAGTATTTACCTTTCAATAGTAATTACCTTACGTCTTAAGTAATTACCCTTGTGAATAGTATTTACCTTCGCCAATAGAACGTGAATAGTATTTACCTTCATCAATAGTATTTACCTTCGTTAATAGTAATTACCTTTACGAGACGTCGAACCACTTGTCGTTTCACATTACAAAAGCGCCGAACCGCTTGTCGTTTCACATTACAAAAGCGTCAAAACCGATTCGTCAAGCCACTTGCCTTTTCACAGCGGCAGTCTTTAAGCTAGAAATCTTCTATAAATAGAGGCCTAGGGCTTCATTATTTTTCACGAATTCATCTGCTTAGTATAGAGAGAAAATATAAAGAGAATAGAGAGAAAGAAGAAGAGTATTTTGTTACTACACTGCGAGTATTCAATCTTCTACCAAATGTAAAGGGTGTTATTCTTTCTTATTCATGAAGAGAACATTGTTATTCCATTGCTTATTATTACATTGGAATAACTTTGTATAAGTGGTTTACCCTATACTTGGTGACATTCTTCTATTATTTCGTTGGAACATCCTCGTCATGTGTGTTTTACATCGACACTGGTTAAAATCTTTTTATTATTATTGGAACATCTCATTTGTGTTTTTTGGGACTGGTTAAAATCTTTATTATTCTCGTTGGAACATCACATGCTGTGTTTTACACCGGACTGGTTAAAATCTTTATTATTCTCGTTGGAATATCCTATCGTGTGTTTTTACACCGGATCCGGTTCCATCTTTATTATTACATTGGAACATCCCGCTTGTGTGAATTTCACGACTGGTTCCGTTATTTATTATTACATTGGAATAACCTATATCATGCGATCCATCGCATGTACGGTGATTTCTTTTGTTATTTCATTCTTTATTATACCCGGTTAGTTAAAACTTTGACTTCTATACTCCATGAAATTAGTGGAATATCCTTGATATTTGCGTTTCATCCAAAGATCTTTTCATGAAAATATTCTTACGATCATTCTTGAATTTTACTCTACAAAACAAGATCATATTGATAATTTAGGCGTTAATAATTCTGGATAAAATAATTCTTGAACTTGTTTTATTGAATTCTTATATCATTGTCATCATCCTCATGTTTATATTTTTATAGTAAATTTTTTTAAAGTAGTATGATTATGACCACCGTGAGACGGTGTAATCTCAGTAGTAATGTTACAAATAGATGGTGCATTGGTATGATTAATGAATATTAATGAATAAATATTCTTCGCGCGTAGTGCATGAATAATTGTGGTCGTGATCTTAAAGAATATCCTTGGCAGTAGTGTAAGGGGTGATTCGATGATGTGGAATATTTATTAAAGCCGAAGTCTCAAATTTATAATGGTGATAAAAAACCTTTAAAACCTAAAAGATAGTAGACTTTTTTTTTTTACTTGACTCTTTTAATGGATTGCGATATTCCCGCATGATTAAACTGGTTGTCTATTGTATTTTATCGGTTTAACATTGTTGAAGACTATTGATAATTTATTCGCATTATCTTAGTCATAATATTTCTTCTTGGGCTAGTTGAGCTCACCCTTTCTTTCACTTTATTCTCTTTGAAATGAGAATATAAATTGGGACGCAGTCGGAAAAGCAGTGATGGTCCTGAAGATAGCATTAGTAGTCCTCACTATTACGTGAAATAGTGTGATAATAATTGTAATGAGGACTCCTTTTTGAGTTTTTATAATATCTAGTAGATGATATTTGTATTTAAACTCACGCTTTATGTCGATATTATACCATGCGATTATGTTAAGTAAGTTGTATTTAAATTACATGTACCATGTAAGTGGCGACCCAAGATGGGTGATGTATACCTAATTTTGGGGGCGTCACAGTTGGTATCAGAGCTTAGGGATATGATCCCTGGCTAAGATGTGAGAATAGTACTAGGAGGAGAGAGACGGGGAATACCTTCGCTAGTATGACCTACCTAAGTTTATGTGCTATTTTATTGGTTGGTCAGAAGATAGGGATAATTTGTTACATGTCAATTAACCTTTTGTTTTGTGGCAGTATCTGAAAATGACATCTGAGAATGTTGAGAATAGCAATGGAGCGCAGGCGATTGTTGATTCACCACATATCAATAATCAGGATAATGTGCATCGTGAAGGCGACAATCCTCATGCAAACAACAACACCGACCCAAATGATGAATGATCAAATGTTCGGAGGCTTTATGCAATTTATGCAACATGATGAGAAGCGACTCTCATCCAAAACGTAGGTGGAAACACGGAAAACTCTCCCAAGGTCACCGCTAAACAATTCAAGGAGCTGGGACCACCGGGAGTTTAAGGGAGAGCCAAAACCACTTCGGGAAGAAGCATGGATAAAGCATGATTACCAAGATATTTGATGTCTTGGGATGCTCAGGAGCAAAAGGTTCCCTTCACGCCTTTATGTTGTGGAGAGAGCTGATTCTTGGTGGGAATCGGTAAAAGCGACTCAACTTCTCAGATCTTGACCGAGATATCTTGGGAGAAGTTCGAGGGAGTCGTTCAACGACAAATACTTTCTTGAAAGTATTCGCCACATGAAGGAGGTGGAATTTATCAAGTTGGAACAAAACAATATGGCCGGTGTCGCAATACGAGGCAAAATTTACGGAGTTATCACGATTCAACATCCCCACTTGGTGGATAATGAAGAGAGAATGGGCGCGAATGTTTTTAAGAGGTTTGAAGCGGGAGATACGCCAACATCTTATTTCTCATAAACCGTGTTTGTATTTAGATGTTGTAAATAGGGCTCGATTAGTGGAACGCGATAATGAGTCAACCACAACTAAAAAGAAGCGGTTGCGTGAAAATTATAATACCAATGAGTAGTCATCAAGCGGTGACAACAAGCGTGGAGGGAATCAGCGAGCTAGATATGGTAACCACTTCGGTGTGTAATCAGGCCAAAACAATAAGAATGGACATTTCAAGAAACGGAGATTCAATGATGGTGGAAAGACGTCAAAGACCAAAGACCCATTGTTAAGAAAGGAGAAAGACCACCTCTCATATGCTTCAAATGCGGAGGAGAGGACACATCGATCAAGCTGCGTCATGCCGTCCAAAGCATGTTATATTTATTTTATGCGGATATAGATGGAGAAAATTTTTAAAGTGACAATTGTTGAAAATTAATATTTTATCTTTTTCTAATAAAATAATTCATTTAAATATATTATTTTAATAATATATTAACGATGATATTTTTACAATGAATGTGGGATATATGAGTATATGAAGAAGAGTATTTTGTGGCATTAAATGTTTAACACATGTTTTGTGTGTTGGTGGACACAATTATTAATAGAAATTTGATTATAGCAGTAAAATCGCCTTGGTTTGTGGATTTGGTTTAATTTGCATTTGGAATTTGGAAACACTTTCTTCGTAAAGTTGTAGAGAATTGAATTTCCTATAAAATTCATGAGATTGAATTTTCCGATAAAAGAGCTATTTATTGTGAATTATTGAAGTTTCAGATATCTCGGGTGTGAATTGATTTTTGGAGTTTAAATTATTTTGTTAGAAAAACATTTTTGTATTTTTTGGACATCATTAACATGTGTGGCTGGTGTTTTTGACCAAAAGGTGGGCTAAGGAAAATTTGTATAATTATATTAATATTATATTCAATTTTACGCTTTGGTGTTCTAAGCAATTTTCTATAAATAGGGTCTTGGGTTAGAATTGAAAATCACACCTTAAACTGAAGTTTTCTCTCTATTTCTCTCTGGATATTTTGAGCGTATTCTTGTGAGTATTTTGAGTATACTTTGAGTATTTCTATACGGTGCAAGTTCGATTCGTTATTCCAAATCAAGAAATCGCTCTTTTGAGGTAAGGGATAGTAAGGGATTTTAAGAGTTATTATGTTTTTAGTTTCGAAATTTTTCTGAACCTTCAAAAATTCTGGAAAAATTTGAAATGATAATTTGATGAGTTTTATATATTGTGTCCAAAATGGCGATTTTGGATGTATAGATTGAGAGTTATGAATTTTATGAGAAAAGACTATTTTAAAAGTAACCGCTTATAACTCCTTGTGATTAACTCCAAAATTGATGAAATTATTATTGGGAGTACATCTATATAATATCAGTATACCGTGTAAATTTCAGAATTGTTGGATAAAAGTATAATTTATGATAAATGTTTAAATATTCGGTGGTTTTGGCCATATGAAAAATAGTAAATGAATTTTTAAAATTTTGAGAAAAATATATGTTCAATATGGGACTATGTTATGCTAAATCCCAGAAAAGAAATATTTTTGGAACTGATTTGGTATTTTTCATGAAATGTTCTAGTTATGAGTAAATGAATTAAATATGTTATGTGAAGAAAGAAAATTGGAAAATATGATTTTATGGCTTGAGAATCATATATGAGGTATATGCAGATTTTTGATGAGGGTTTTGGTTATTGGTGATGAAATCTTATGAGTTTGGCATTTTATGATGATTAAATGCATTAATTAGTAAAGTGTAAACAATTTAATTAAATTGTTTATAAGTTTTAGAAATGATTAAAATATTATTGTAATATTAATAATATTAGATTATGAGATTTCTAAGTGATTTATAACATTTGGATTAAGGTGTTATAAATATGGATATGAATTTTATTATGAAACTTTATCTTTTTCGTGTCGAATCTTTATTTACGCGATATACTGATCTTATATACGAATCTGAGTACTATTCACTACAAATTGGTTTCTTCTTTGACCAAGTTATCGTTGATTTATGAATCTTACTTTTGAAATCAAAACCATGTTTTGATTATATTATTTTATATAACATTCTTATAACCCTAATGATGATATTTCTCTTTGACTTGAGTGTAAAGATGGGTAGATTATTGGTATGATCGTGACTATAGGTTCTCTTTGGCGATGGTGCAAAAGTTGAATTGTTGATTTGGTATAATCATGACCATTGAATTTACAATTGAATATTTTTAGCTTAAAGTGCAAAGGTGAATTGATCAACATGGTTATAATTATTGTTATATAACTTCGAAATGATTATGTATTTCTTTGATATATGAATATCTTTGGCTCGTCAGGCAAAGATGACTTGTTGATGAATATCTTAGCTTTGTAGTGCAAAGATGAATTATTGATGAATATCTTTTGCTCGTAATGCAAAGATGACACATTGTTGAATATCTTTGCACAGTAGTGCAAAGATGAATTATTGATGAATATCTTTGGCTCGTAATGCAAAGATGACACGTTGTTGAATATCTTTAGCTTTGTAGTGTAAAGATGAACTGTTGATGAATATCTTTGGCCCGTGGTGCAAAGATGAATTTATTAGTATGATTATGAACAAGGCGTGATTTGGTATAACCATGATCTTTGATGTTTCGTGTAAAGGCAGTGATGAAATTATCTTCGTCTTGGATGAGAAGAGAATTTAGAATCACAATTATGATTATGAGTTATTCATATGATTGTGGAAAAGGCTGTTGATTGATGTTACAGGATAAAATATTGTTGGTGGACTTAACGCGTGGAGAAGATAATAGACTTTATAGTCTATTTGACTCTTTTAATGGATTCTTTCGTTCACGTTAAACTATGGTTGAAAAGTTTTATCATCTACCATATGTTCTAAATCTCGATTTATTATTGATGAAGACTATTGATAATTTATGTATCTTTAGTTATAATATTCTTTCTTGAGCTAGTTGTGTTTCACCCTTTTGTTTCACAATTCCTTTCGGGTAATAAAAGTGTAGGCTGGGTTGGTTGAGGGGATAACAAGGGAATAGAAGCGGTGGTCTATAGTTGTTGAGGTTCTCCCTAAAGAGTATGGAAATAATTTTATTGAGGACTTTAGTGTGTTGTATTTTATACATCATTTAATAGTTATTTTGGTGAATTAAATAGGGTGAGGCAAACCCAACTTTGGAAGGGTGTTTTGTCACTATCATACAAGATGTCTAATGACATACAAACTCGTGTTATCATAAGACATGGTTGTGCTCATCCACTTCTTGAGTATATTTACAAGCACTACCTATATAATCTTGGTGTTTGTTTGGAGTATAATACCCAATTAGAGGCAAATTGGAGATAATGATATGTCAAGAAGACTCACCATTGGGAAGAATATGATAGTAATCTTCTCATTTTTTTCTTTGGGGTCTATTAGATTGACAAGGATAATTTGTGGCCATATGATATCTACCATAACCTAAAAGCATGGCGTCCCATGTACGAAGGTTTTCTTGAGCACTTCCCAAAGATTCTAATTTCTAAAATAGTTTTTGACTATACCTTTATGTAAGGTGTCATTGTGACGTCTACTGATTGGTATATATTTGTATCAAACTCACCGCATATGTGTTCTTTGTATTTTGCACGACAATTGTTGTAATAAAGTTTTAGTTGTTTTTCGTACCATATATTTGGCGACTCAAGAATGGTTTGGATGGAATGGACCTATTTTGGGGTCGTTACATTTGGTATCATAGCTATAAGTAAAGAGCCCAGAGCCTCTCATTTGGTGACTTCTGTTGATGGGGATGCACCGCCGACTCTCTCGTGGGGGACGCTTGGATTCTGCGGTGGCAAACCGATAGGTTTCAATGTGAGGTGTTGACACAAGTTGGTGTCGAGTTACATTTGGTATCGTAGCTTAGGATATGATCTCTCGCGGAGATCGGGATTAGAACTAGGAGGGAGAGATGAGTAAATCCTTCGCTTAGTGTGTCCTACCTAAGCTTATTTGTTGGTCGGTCATAATATCGGGATATTATGTGATATGTTAATTTGTTAAATTAACCCTTTTTTTTGTTCGTATTCTAGAATGATATCCGAAATACGGGGAGATGAGCAATGGAGAAATCATGATGACGGGGGGAGATAGAATCAAATGAAAGCAAGGTATTCTCAACTCTTTGAAATACTAGGTAACGTAAATTTAGGGACAAAATTTCATAAGGAGGGAGATTGTAAGACCGAATTTTATGAAATAAAAGTATTCAATTTTTTTTTTTATTACTATTAGTTACTTATTCACGAGTTACTATTCACTGAGTTCTTATTCACGAGATTACTATTCACGAGTACTATTCATGAAGCATGATAATTTTTTTTAAAAGAAGGCATTACTCGATAATTATTTACGGTAATTCTTTGTTTAATATTTTATTTTATTGATTGATAATTTCTACGTTGATATTTTATATTATTGTTGTTTCAATAATTGTCACGGCACAGTATTTTCCATTATCGGAGCAATAATTCATATTATCTGAATAATATTATTGGATAACATTATTGGCAATGCCTAGAAAGTTCTTTCTAAGGAGAGGTTTGGTCACCTAATTGCGCGCCAGTAAGGAGAAATTCTTATTGGAAAGCCCCCTCTTTCCTGAAGCCGCTAGTTGTTAATATTGTGATTATGTAATATTATTTGTGAATAATTAATTATTGATTTTATGATGAGAAAAATATTTATTTTATGTGGATATAGATGGAGAAAATTTTTAAAGTGACAATTGTTGAAAATTAATATTTTATCTTTTTACGATAAAATAATTCATTTAAATATATTATTTTAATAATATATTAACGATGATATTTTTACAATGAATGTGGGATATATGAGTATATGAGGAGGAAGAGTATTTTGTGGCATTAAATGTTTAACACATGTTTTGTGTGTTGGTGGACACAATTATTGAATAGAAATTTGATTATACCGTAAAATCGCCTGTTTGTGGATTTCGGTTAATTTCTGTTTGGAATTTGGAAACACTTTCTTCTGCAAAGTTGTAGAGAATTGAATTTCCTATAAAAATTCGCGAGATTTGAATTTTCTGATAAAAGAGCTATTTATTGTGAATTATTGAAGTTTCGGCCACCCTGATATAAAGTTACTCTTTTTCAATATTCTTCATTTCGGCCATACCATACATGTGGCCACATTTAACGAAAATTAAATTTAAAAGTGAAATAAATTATTCAAAACTTTCACACCAAATGAGTAAGTAGAATTGAAACATCACAATTATGCAATTAAACCAATAACAACGTTAATCATCTTCAACAATCAAAATTAAAAACTCCAAACTAAATAACTCATCCTTCACCCTCAAATCTAAGTAACGATTGAAAGTCCAATCAACCAACAGTACATCAAAATCAAAATTTCTAGTGAAATTACTTATTCAACAGACAACAATAGACCATTAAAATATGAAAAACAACCTGAAATTTAGAGAGAAAATTAAATTAATATACCTCGTGAACGAAGGGGTCTCCAATTCAGGTTTAGAGATGTCGGAATGAAACCAAACTTGGTAACCTACAATTAACAAATAAATATCATGCTTTCAGAAACATAATATCTGACAAAGATAGTTCATAAAGTGTTTTGTATTAGATATATAATAATTGGGAAATTTTAAAAACAATGTTATTCCTGAAAACTCTGGGTAGCTTATTCTCTATGCACTGAGAAAACAGAGTCACTACAAAGCATTATAGTTCAAGCAACTTAATCATTGGAAAATAATACCACAATTATGCCTCAACAATTAACGAAAATTAAATCTAAAACTGAGATAAATTATTCAAGACTTTCATGCCAGATGAGTAAGGAGAACACACACCCCTCTTTTAAAAAATGAATCTTTTCTAAATTTTTTCTGTCCCACCATTAGAGTCTAATTCGTAGAGTTAACTAAAAATTGACGTATCAATCTCAATATTATTATTTTAAATGTGAAAATAACAACTGTTCTTAAAATGTATACATAGAGACTAAATAAAAGAAGAAACTAAAACAAACAGATTCACATTTACTTGATCAAATGTTACTAATTAGTCAAATGTCAACCAAAACCCAACATTCAAACAACCCAGAAGAGAAAATTGAACAAATCCCAGATAAAAAATTCGACCCATCATGCTAATCAAAAATGAAATCGACTCATCAACAACTGAATTAAATTACATACGTACATCGAGTTCAAGTAGAATCCACTCTTTAGTATTTGTAAGTTTTGCCTTGAATATGTGCGCCCTTTTAGAAGAAGATTCTCGAGTCCAATTGACTTGCAGACTTGCAGTTGCATTGATCAACTATTTCTTTCTAGTTTGGTTAGATAACCTGTACTTTTCAATTACATGGGGATGGTTATGAATAGAAGTGTTCCAAATAGAAAATGGAAGGCAAAATTAATGCTGAATCACCAGTTGCCTAAAAAGGTCAAAAATAAAACTAAAAAATTCATTCAACAATTGAATTTCATTCAAAAATAAAAAGGAAAACCTCAAAAAAAAATCAATAAAACAAAGGAAATAATCAACAATTGCCTGGTTTGTTCTCGAAATAGAATAAATTGGATCGAAAAACCCTACAAATAACATCAAAAAATTTCAATAAAACAAAGAAAATAATCATCAATTACCACCTACAAAAATCGCTAACTTGTCATCTCTTGCCCCAATATCACCGTCCGATACCGGGGCATCAAATAAAATAGCAATTCTTTTCACAGGCAAAGATCATAAATTTCTTTTTCATGAGTAATGGGTGGCTCTTTGGTGTGGTCAATTATGACGGTGTTTGGAGGGATGAGGCCAGTTGAGTTCTGTAAGACAATTTGTCAAACATCTGATGGGTGTCCCACCATTGTGAAAATGACATCGCTGGCTTTGGCGAGGTCGGATAAGGAATTGGCGAGACGGGCACTTGGGATTCGAGATAGAGGGATTTAGAAGGTGTTGTGTAAGACCCCAGCTTTTATAAATAAAGATGAATTTTTCTATAAATATTATTTTTGAATATTATGGAATAAATTTGATATAATGTTATAGTTGTGGGTAATATTTATAAATTTTGCAAAGTATGCAAGTTGTTATAAAATATTCGTTTGGTCGGGGAATATTCTTTTTGTTAGGGAATATTCGCATACAATGGCTCAATCATTGGTGGACCCCACAATGTAATTATTGTCGGATTGAGAAAATGAAAAAATATTTTATAAAAATAACTACGGAGGTGTTACCGTTAAAACCTGTTGAACTACCCGGTGGTAAAAGTATAAAGAATGCTGGCGTGAGTTGTATAGTAGACACCAGTATTGATTATTGATGCTTACGTGAGAAGTCACTCGGTATGCTCAATTATTACTCGATAAGAATTCACGCATCATATCTCTTATATTATTGATTCAATTATTGTCACATTATCATCTCATATAATATGTTATAGTATTAAATCAATAATTGAGACGACAAGTTATAAAATGATTAATAATTGTTGAAAGATTAAATATGTGTTGATGAAAAAAAATGATTTGTGGTAAGTTTGATTATTTTATGGGGGCTCATATGTCATCATTTAAGAGTCTCTTACGTCATAAGTATTTACCTTCGTCAATAAGTAATTACCTTCGTCAATAGTAATTACCCTTGTGAATAGTATTTACCTTCGTCGATAAGTAATTACCTTCGTCGATAGTAATTACCCTTGTGAATAGTATTTACCTTCGTCGATAGTAATTACCTTCGTCGATAGTAATTACCCTTGTGAATAGT
The DNA here is from genome assembly GCA_020205615.1 of Panax quinquefolius. Classification (NCBI taxonomy): domain Eukaryota; kingdom Viridiplantae; phylum Streptophyta; class Magnoliopsida; order Apiales; family Araliaceae; genus Panax; species Panax quinquefolius. The sequence goes on along the minus strand of CM035163.1, from coordinate 5,791,686 downwards.
ATTTACCTTAAATCGATAGTATTTACCTTCGTTAATAGTAATTACCTTTACCAGACGTCGAACCACTTGTCGTTTCACATTACAAAAGCGCCGAACCACTTGTCGTTTCACATTACGGCGTCGAAATTCGTGACCAGCCACTCGCTTTTTCACACGGCGGTCTTCAAGCTAGAAATCTTCTATAAATAGAGGCCTAGGCTTCATTATTTTCACTTAATTCATTCAAGCTATAGAGAGAAAGTATAGAGAATAAGAGAAAGAAGAAGAGTATTTTATTCTTACACTTCTTTGCGAAGATTCAATCTCCTACCAAATATAAAGGGTGTTATTCTTTCTTATTCATGAAGAGAAGCTGTTGTTATTCCATCGCTTATTATTCATTGGAATAACTTTTGTATAAGTGGTTTACCCTATACTTGGTGACATTCTTCTATTATTACATTGGAACATCCACATGCGTGTGTTTTACAGGACTGGTTAAAATCTTTATTATTATTCATTGGAACATCACATGCGTGTGTTTTACAGGACTGGTTAAAATCTTTATTATTACATTGGAACATCCATGCTCGTGTGTTTTACACCGGACTGGTTCTCTTTATTATTCGTTGGAATATCCTATCGTGTGTTTTACACCTAGGACAGTTCCATCTTTATTATTACATTGGAACATCCGCTGATTGTGAATTTCACGACTTTGGTTCCGTTATTTATTATTACATTGGAATAACCGCCCTGCATGCGATCTATCGCATTTATGGTGATTTCTTTTGTTATTCCATTCTTTATTATACCCAGTTGGTTAAAACTTTGACTTATACTCCATGAAATTAGTAGAATATCCTCACATTGTAAGACCCCAAGCTTTTATAAATAAAGATGAATTTTTCTATAAATATTATTTTTGAATATTATGGAATAAATTTGATATAATGTTATAGTTGTGGGTAATATTTATAAATTTTGCAAAGTATGCAAGTTGTTATAAAATATTCGTTTGGTCTGGGAATATTCTTTTTGTTAGGAATATTCGCATAATGGCTCAATCATTGGTGGACCCCTAACAATAATTATTCATTTGATTGAGAAAACGACAAAAAAATATTTTATAAAAATAACTACGGAGGTGTTACTGCGTTAAACCGCTGAACTACCCTTGCAGTAAAAGTACAAGAATACGCCAGAGTTGATAAAGAAGACACTCAGATTGATTATCGATGCTTACGGAGAAGTCACTCACCTATGCTCAATTATTGCTACAAGAATGCCGATCATATCTCTTATATTATTGATTCAATTATTGTCACAAGATCATCCAGATAATATGTTATAGTATTAAATCAATAATTGAGACGACAAGTTATAAATGAAATGATTAATAATTGTTGAAAGATTAAATATGTGTTGATGAAAAAAAATGATTTCAGGTAAGTTTGATTATTTTATGGGGGGGCCTCATATGTCATCATCTAAGAGTCTCTTCATTAATAGTAATTACTTCTTCACAATAGTAATTACCTCTTGTGAATAGTATTTACCTTCACAATAGTAATTACCTTCGTCAATAGTAATTACCATTGTGAATAATTTAGTACGCCAATAAGAATTAATCAGGAATAGTATTTACCCTTGTGAATAGTATTTACCTTCGTTAATAGTAATTACCTTTACCAGACGTCGAACCACTTGTCGCTTCACATTACAAAGCATCGAACCACTTGTCGCTTCACATTACAAAAGGCCAAACCACTTTTTCGTCAAGCCACTTTCGCTTTTCACACTGCAAGAAAAGTGTTAAGCTAGAAATCTTCTATAAATAGAGGCCTAGGGCTTCATTATTTTTCACTTAATTCATTCAAGCTTATGAGAGAGAGAAAGTATAGAGAGAATAAGAGAGAAAGAAGAAGAGTATTTTGTTACTACACCGTCCGTAAAGATTCAATCTCCTACCAAATGTAAGGGTGTTATTCTTTCTTATTCATGAAGAGAACTGTTGTTATTCCATCGCTTATTATTCATTGGAATAACTCGTATAAGTGGTTTACCCTATACTTGGTGACATTCTTCTATTATTCTCGTTGGAACATCCTCGTCTGTGTGTTTTACACTGGACTCGGTTCCGCTTTTTATTATTATTCTCGCTGGAACATCCTCGCTCGGTGTTTTTTACACCGGACCGGTTCTTTATTATTCTCGTTGGAACATCCTCGCTCGTGTGTTTTTACACCGACCGGTTCCGCTTTTTTTATTATTCTCGCTGAATATCCTATCTCGTGTTTTACACCGGATCCGGTTCCATCTTTATTATTCTCGTTGAACATCCTCGCTTGGTGTGAATTTCACCGACCGGTTCCGTTATTTATTATTCGCTGAATAACCTCGTCTGCGGCCTATCGCATTTACGGTGATTTCTTTTGTTATTCCATTCTTTATTATACCCAAATTGGTTAAAACTTTGACTTCTATACTCCATGAAATTAGTAGAATATCCTCGATATTTGCGTTTCATCCAAAGATCTTTTCATGGAAATATTCTTCCGATCATTCTTGAATTTTACTCTACAAAACAAAGATTATGTCGACAATTTGACGTTAATAATTCCCCGGATAAAATAATTTTGAACTTGTTTTATCAATTTTATATCATTGTCATCATCCTCATGTTTATATTTTTTTTTGAAAGTCATCTGTATTCAGTAGTGTATAGATGGACTTGGTATGATTACGACCAGAGACTATCTTGTAATCACGACCGTAATGTTACAAATGATGTGATAAAAATCCTCAAAGGTCAGAAGGTATCGATGGACGATTGTTGGCATGATCATGATTATTAATGAATACACAAATATTCTCGCCCGTAGTGCATGAATAATTGTGGTCGCGATACTAAAGAATATCCTCGGCCAGAAAAGGGGTGATTCGATGATGTGAATATTTATTAAAGTCGAGTCTCATATATAAAAAGGATGAAAACCTTTAAAACCTAAAAGATAGTAGATTTTATTTTTTACTTGACTCTTTTAATGGATCAGATATTCACCGCAGCTTAAACCGGGTTGTTCATTGTATTTTATCGCTTAACATTATTCAAGACTATTGATAATTTATTCGCATTATCTTAGTCATAATATTTTATCGGGCTAGTTGAGCTCACCCTTTCTTTCACCGTTTCTCTTCGTGAAATGATAATATAGCCGGGACTTAGCCTGGGAAACGAAAGTGATGGTCCTCAAGATAAGATTAGTAGTCCCTCACTATTTCGTAAAATAAGGTGATAATAATTGTAATGAGGACTTTTTTGTTTGAGTTTGTATAATATCTAGTAGATTTATATTTGTATTTAAACTCACGCTTTATGTCGACATTACACCACTACGCTTATGTTAATAAGTTGTATTTAAAATTGCACTACGTAAGTGTCGCACCCAAGATGGGTGATGTATACCTAATTTTGGGGCGCCACAACAGTATCGTAGCTTAGGATACGATCCTCGCCAAGATGTGAGAATAGTACTAGAGGGGAGAGACGGGAATACCTTCGCTAGTATGACCTACCTAAGTTTATGTGATATTTTATGGTTGGTCGTAAGATAGGGATAATTTGTTACACGTCAATTAACCTTTTGTTTTGTGGCAAGATTCAAAATGACATCCGAGAATGTTGAGAATAAGAATGGAGCGCAGCGATCGCTGATTCACCACATATCAATAATCGTGATAATGTGCATCGTGAAGGCGACAATCCTCATGCAAACAACAACACCGACCAAATGACGAACGATCAAATGTTCAGAGGCTTTACGTAATTTATGCAACAAAGAAAGCGAGAGAGCGACTCTCGCCCAAAACGTAGGTGGAAACACTGAAACTCTCTCAAGCGGTCACCGCTAAACAATTTAAGGAGCCGGGACCACCGGAGTTTAAGGGAGAGCCAAAACCACTTCGCGGGAAGCATGGATAAAGCAGATTACCAAGATATTTGATGTCTCTGGGATGCTCCGAGGAGCAAAAGGTTCCCTTCACGCTTTTATGTTGGCTGAGAGGTGACATCGGTGGGAATTCCAGAAACGACTCAACCAAATGCATCAAGATATCTTGGGAGAAGTTCCAGAGTCGCTCAACGACAAATACTTTCCCGAAAGTATTCGCCACATGAAGGAGGTGGAGTTTATCAAGTCGAACAAAACAATACGACCGTGTCGCAACACGAGGCAAAATTTATGAGTTATCACGGCCATAGCCCCCACTGGTGGATAATGAAGAGAGAATGGCGCGAATGTTTTTAAGAGGTTTGAAGTCGAGATACGCCAACATCTTATTTCTCATAAACCGTGGTTTGTATTCAGATGTTGTAAATAGGGCTCATTAAGGAGCGCGATAATGAGTCAACGTTAACTAAAAGAGAGAAAATTGCAAGAAAAATTATAATACCAAATGAGAATAGTCATCGAAAGTGACAACAAGCGTGGAGGGAATCAATAAAGCCGATATGGTAACCACTTTTGTGGTAATCGTACAAAACAATAAGAATGGACATTTCAAGAAAAGGAGATTCAACAATGATGGAAAGACGCCAAGACCAAAGACCCATTGTTAAGGAAGGAGAAAGACCACCCATCATATGCTTCAAATGCGGAGGAGAGGGACACATCACCAAATCAAGGCCACGCCATCCAAAGCATGTTATAATTGTGGAAGAGAAGGTCACTTAGCTCGATTTTGTTGCCATCAAGACAAATTCATTTAGGATGGAGGCACCAAAGGCCATCCCGTAAAAATTCAAAACCCAGAGTGCAAGGGAGAGCATTTGTTGTGACCTCCCAAAGAGCAAGGAACTGAATGAGGTCATCAATGTAAGCTTATCATAAACTCTAATGAAGTCTATACTTTATTTGATAATTTGTTTCTACCCATTCTTTTATTTCTCCTACTACTTGCGCCATCGATTAAATTTGACCGAGAAATTAGACTTTGACTTATCTCGTGGAAACTCCGCTGGGAGAAACCTTCATTACATCCAATCGCTTATAAGTCTTGTTTGGTTCAAATCGGCACTCTCACATTACCGTCGATCTTATTTCATTAAAATACTTCAGATTTGACGTGATTCTGTGGATTGATGGTTAACTACTTATCATGCAAAAATTGATTGTTTTCGTAAGGTTCATAGCTTTCATATTCCTAATCAACCTATTATGCTAATTCAAACGACCAAACCATTAAAATCAATCACGGCCATCTCAAGCCATAAAGCTATTCGCTTATTGAAAAACGGATGTCAAGCTTTCTTAGCTCATGTCACGATTTAAATAAAATACGCCGCTTTTAAACGATATTCCTATTGTTAATAAATTTCCGACGATTCTCAAGAACTTCCCGCCTACCCCCCGTGAGCGTGAAATTGAATTTTGTATCGACTTGAACCCCCAGACAAAACCTATTTCCAAAGCCCCATATCGAATGGCTCCTATTGAACTTCGTGGAGTTAAAGACCCAACCGCAGGAATTGTTAGACATCGGGCTTTATTCGCCCCTAGTACTTCTCCTTGGGGTGCTCCTGTTCTATTCGTGAAGAAGAAAGATGGGAGTATGCGATTTTGTATTGATTATCTGGAGTCAATCACGTCACCATCAAAATAGGTATCCATTGCCACGTATTGATGACCCGTTTGACCAATTGTAAGGAGCCAAATTCTTTTTCAAAGATCGATCTTCGCCCGGATATCACCAATTGAAGATTAGAACCACCGACATTCCAAAGACGCTTTCGTAACTCCCCAGACGGCATTATGAATTCCTAGTCATGTCCTTTCGATCGACTAATGCTCCCGCCGCTTTCATGGATATGATGAACCGAGTATTCAAGGAATATTTAGATCACTTTGTGGTCGCCTTTATTGATGACATCCTTATTTATTCCAAAAGCCGTGAAGATCATGAGCAACACTTGAGGTCGACACTCCAAAAGCTTCGTGAATATAAGCTTTATGCCAAGTTGAAGAAATGCGAGTTCGCTTCAAGAAGTAGCATTCCTTGGGCACGTGGTATCAAGTCATGGAATATCCGCTGACCCAAAGAAAGATCAAGCTATTCAAAGTCGGGAACAACTCTAAATCAATGACCAAGCACGTAGCTTTTTGCTTAGCCGGTTATTATCTGGAGATTCGTGGAAGGATTTTCTAATCGCTATTCCATCGACTCAAATTGACTTTGAAAGATACAAAGTTCTATTGAGCGAAGAATGTGAGAAGAGTTTTCAAGAACTCAAGAGAGACTTATTTCAAAGACTGCTCGACAATACCATCCGCCTCGGAGGGATTTGTCATCTACAAAGTGATGCTTCTGCAAAGGTTGGGATGTGTTCTCATGCAACATGGAAAAGTAATAGTTTATGCCTCGCGACAACTCAAAGAATATGAGAGGAATTATCCTACTCATGATCTAGAGTCAAGTAATATTGTTTTCAGACTTAAAATTTGGAGGCATTACTTCATGGGGAGAAAGTGGAGATCTTTACTTGATCATAAAAGCCTCAAATATTTCTTCACTCAAAAGGAACTCAACACGCGACAACGACGCTGGCTTGAACTGCTGAAAGATTATGATCATACCATCCAATACCATCCTCGAAAAGTTTAACGTGGTAGCCGACGATCGAGTAGAAAATCATACGCAAGCACGAAAAGCGATATTGTCAACGCGAAAGGCCCATTTTGTGTGACTTGCAAAGGATGGAGATAGAATTAAAGACCTGTGGACGCATGTGATGATAGCGAGTATACGAAGTAGAACCGACTTTAATTGATAAAGTTAAAGTCGCCAAGCTATGCACTCGGAGCCGATGCGATGAGGAAAAAGTGCAAGAAGGTGCTACGCCGGAAGCAAGAATCGATGAAGAAGGAATACTTTGAGTCAACTCTGCATTTTGTGTTCCTAACGACTTCGATTTAAAGTATAATATCATGATGGAGGCACACAACACACCATTTGCAATCCATCTCGGGAGTACCAAATGTATCATGATATTCGCCATACATTTTGGTGGAGCAATACGAAGAGAGAGATACTGCTTATCTCAAGGTGTCTAACTTGTCAACGAAGTTAAAGCGAGCATCAAGTACCAAAAGGTCCATCAGCAACCACTTGAAATTCCGTAATGGAAGTGGGAGCACATTACCATGGATTTCGCACGGCCTTCCTAAGGTTTCTCAAGGCATTGATGCGATTTGGGTCATTGTTGATATAGTCGACCAAGTCCGCCATTTCACCGATACCGACACGAGAAACTTATACACTTGAACGCCTTGTTCTCAGATGTACATAAACGAGATTGTAAGATCGCATGGTATGCCGCAGATCCATAGTTTCGATCGAGACCCAAGATTCACTTCACGATTTTGGGTTAGTTTGCAAAAAGCTATGGGCACAGATTTCACGATTTAGCTTCAAGATATCATCCTCGCATTTCGGACGGACAATCTGGAGAGGACTATTCAAACTCTCAAGATCTATTAAGACTCGTGGTCCTTGATTTCAAGGAGTGGGACAAGTTCTTACCATCGTGGAGTTTTCCCACAACAACAGCTTATCGCAAGTATCGCATGGCTCCATTCAAGCGCCAGATGGAAGAAAGTGTCATTTCTCCAAGATGCCGGGATGAGGTGGGTGAAGCAACGTTGTTGGGACCGAGTTGGTACGTATGACTACTAAAAGATTCAAACGATCCGACAACGATAAAAACCTCACAAAATCGATAAAAGAGTTATGCCGATCTTCATCGAAAGGACGTGGAATTCGACATAGAGATCATGTGTTGTTAAGAGTCGCTTCCATGGAAAGGAGTTACAAGATTTGGAAAGAGAGGAAAACTTAAACCTCGATTCATCTGGCCCATTTTTAATCCTCGATCGAGTAGGAATCAGGCCTATAGACTCGCCACCGCCAAATATGTCTCGTGTTCATAACGCTTTTCACATATCTATGTTACGTAAATATGTGAAAGACCCAACCATATTATCGAAGTTAGAACCGGACGAAAAATAGCGGAAGATTTGACGATGAAGAGGTTCCTGCTCAAATTTTGATAAGAAGGAACATATTCTACGCTTCCAAGGTTATACCTCAAGTCAAAGTTTCAGTGGAGGAACCACGATGTCGAGGAAATGACTGGGAGTTAGAATCAAATGAAATCAAGGTATCCTTACCTCTTCGACATACTGTGTATCGCACTCTAATTTCGAGGGCTTAAATTTCATAAGAAGGGAGGTCAGTAAGACCCCCAAATTTTTATAAATAAAGATGAATTTTCTATAAATATTATTTTTGAATATTATGGAATAAATTTGATATAATGTTATAGTTGTGGGTAATATTTATAAATTTTGCAAAGTATGCAAGTTGTTATAAAATATTCGTTTGGTCTGGGAATATTCTTTTTGTTAGGGAATATTCGCATAATGGCTCAATCATTGTGGACCCCACATAATGTAATTATCATTTGATCGAGAAAACGACAAAAATATTTTATAAAAATAACTACGGAGGTGTTACCGTTAAAACCGCTGAACTACCCTATGGTAAAAGTAAAGAATACGCTGAGTTGCATAAGAAGACACTCAGATTGATTATCGATGCTTACGTGAGAAGTCACTCACCTATGCTCAATTATTGCTACAAAGAATTCACGATCATATCTCTTATATTATCGATTCAATTATTGTCACAAGATCATCTCAGATAATATGTTATAGATTAAATCAATAATTGAGACGACAAGTTATAAATGATTAATAATTGTTGAAAGATTAAATATGTGTTGATGAAAAAAAATGATTTGTGGTAAGTTTGATTATTTTATGGGGGCATCTATATGTCATCATCTAAGAGTCTCTTCATCAATAAAGTATTTACCTTCACAATAGTAATTACCTTCACATAATAGTAATTACCCTTGTGAATAGTATTTACCTTAATAGTAATTACCTTCGCCAATAGTAATTACCCTCGTGAATAGTATTTACCTTCGTCAATAGTAATTACCCTAATAGTAATTACCCTTGTGAATAGTATTTACCTTCGCCAATAGTATTTACCTTCGTTAATAGTAATTACCTTTACCATAACGCCGAACCACTTGTCGCTTCACATTACAAAAGGCCGAACCACTTCTTGCTTTTCACATTCCAAAGGCCAAACCAACAAGCCACTCCACTTGCTTTTCACACTAAGAAGTGCTAAGCTAGAAATCTTCTATAAATAGAGGCCTAGGGCTTCATTATTTTCATTTAATTCATTCAAGCTTATAGAGAGAGAAAGTATAGAGAATAAAGAGAAAGAAGAAGAGTATTTTGTTACTACATCGTCGTAAAGATTCAATCTCCTACCAAATGTAAGGGGTGTTATTCTTTCTTATTCATGAAGAGAACTGTTGTTATTCCATCGCTTATTATTCGCTGAATAACTCGTATAAGTGGTTTACCCTATACTTGGTGACATTCTTCTATTATTCTCGCTGGAACATCCTGCTCAGTATGTTTTACACTGGACCGGTTCCGCTTTATTATTATTATTGCTGGAACATCCCGCTCGTGTGTGTTTTACACTGACCGGTTCCTTTTTTTATTATTATTGTTGGAACATCCCGCTTTTTTTACCGGAGGACCGGTTCCGCTTTTTATTATTATTCTGCTGAATATCCTATCTCGCAAGTGTTTTTTACCGACCCGGTTCCATCTTTATTATTCTCGTTGAACATCCCGTCTGCGGTGAATTTCACCGACCGGTTCCGTTATTTATTATTCGTTGAATAACTCCGTCTGCAAGGTCTATCGCATGCATGGTGATTTCTTTTGTTATTCCATTCTTTATTATACCCAAATAAGTTAAAACTTTGACTTCTATACTCCATGAAATTAGTAGAATATCCTCGATATTGCAAGCTTCATCCAAAGAAAGGAAATATTCTTTTCATTCTTGGAAATATTCTTCATTAATTTGAATTTTAATTCCCGGATAAAATAACAAAGAATTGTCGATAATTTGACGTTAATAATTCCTCATGGATAAAATAATTTTTGAACTAAATTTTTTTAAATAAAAAGGAATTTCCTTTATTTATTATTTTGAAATAGTAAGGGTTGATTTGATTAATGTGGATAGTTAAGGGTTAAATACGCAAATATTTCAAAATAAGCAAGTGGTTATAAAATATTCATTTTTTGATTTTCTCTTGGAATATTCGCTTTGGTCGTGGAATATTCGATCGCTTGGGAATATTCGCATTTACGAATATATGCCCATGTGTGGGCCCCATAACGAAAAAGCTTATGGATGAGGAAAACGACAAATTTAAGTGGTTATAAATAACTACGAAGTTGTTACCGTTAAGATCGTTGAATACCCTATGGTTAAAATACAAAGAATACGCGTGGTCGCATAACAAGAGTAATACCAGATTGCACACAAGATTGTTGAATTATTGATCCTTACGTAAGATGGCACTACTCAATAATTTTCACAAAGAGTTATCGCTCAATATTTTATTTTATCGATTCAATAATCATATTGATATTTTATATTATTGTTGTTCAATAATTGTCACCGCACAAGATTTCCCATTATCGCATCAATAATTCATATTATTTGAATAATATTATTAGATAACATTATTGGCAATGTCTAGAAAGTTCTCGCTCTAAGGAGAGGTTTGGTCACCTAATCAAGGCCGCCAAGAAGAGAGAGATCCTTATCGAAAGCCCTCTTCTCGGGAACTACTTCTCGTCATTATAAATGTGATTTCGTAATATTATTTGTGAATAATTAATTATTGATTCATATGATAAAGAAATATTTATTTTATATGAATATAAATGATGGATTTATTTATGTGGTTATTAATGAAGGAATTAATGTTGAGGTGTTTTATCAAGATTTTATCTGATTGGAGGTATTAAAATCAAATCGTGGGTTTTTTAGATATATCATGGGGTTATAATTTTAATCCGACCGCTGATCGTGGTAATTTTTGGATATGTTATACATACATAAGTTGAGTATATGTCCACAAATTTTGAACCGTTAAAATGCACTAATGATTTGTTATGAATTTTAAGAGGTGTCTGATTCTAAATTAGGTTTATAATTGATTTTGGTGGAAAATTTAGAATTGAGGGCCCCACTTGTGGTTGGTGAAAAAATGTGCTGAATTTTATTTCAAATGTGGTGGGTGGCAATAGTAGTAGTGTAAAGCCATCGTGCAAGAAAGTCAAGTCTGCTTTCTACGGCTAACATTTTCCTATAAATAGAGGGCTAAGTTAGAATTGAAAATCACACCGTAAACAAAGTTTTTCTTTTCTCTATATTATCGAGTTTATTTTGTGAGTATTTAGATACTTTGAGAGTTGTTGCTCAAGATAAGTTTCATTCAAAGATCACTTCCGACCTTTCCTTCCAAGTAATCGATTCTTCGAGGTAAGTGGATGTTATTTTTTTCTCAAATGATATTATTTCTTCAATATCATTACGTCAAATATCGATTGGAAGTTTTTATCAAATTTGGAACTTTTTTCATGTCTGGGTACTATTATTCATGAGTTACTATTCACGAAGTTACTATTCATGAGTTACTATTCACGAAGTTACTATTCACTTAGTACTATTCATGAAGCGTGAAGATGTTTTTTTTGTGGAATTTCTATCTTTTGGTGTCTGAGTTACTATTCACGATACTCAAGACTATTCACGATATACCAAGACTATTCACTTATACACTAAGACTATTCAATAAAAAAATGAAAATTTTTCTTTTCGTCTAAAATATCTATTTCGATACTAGCTTTGATCAGATCCATGTTTTGATCATTCTCGAATTTTACACCACTATGATTATTTTTGAGGTATTTTGGATGGATAAAACAAAGTACTTAATCCTTAATCCTTAATCCTTGTCATTTTGTTTCAATCGATTCGTTTTTTAAAATATATTTTTCATCATCCTCGCCTTAAATGATGATATTATTGAATATCTTTGGCCCCAGTAAAAGATGAATGATTTCAAGAATATCTTTGGCCCAGTAGTAAAAGATTTGTTTAAATGAATACGATCGAAGAATATCTTCGCTCAGAGTGCAAAAGATGAAGCAGTGTTTAAATGAATACGACCGATCGATGAATATCTTTGGCCCAAAAAAAGATGAACAGTGTTTAAATGAATACGACCGATCGATGAATATCTTTGGCCTTTAGTGCAAAGATGAAATGTGTTGAGATGAAATACGACCGATTGATGAATATCTTCGGGCCCAGAAGTGCAAAGATGAATATTTGATTTGAGATGAATATCGATTGATGTTACTGGTGGATAAAATATTGATGATGGACCGTTAAATTCATAGATTATAGTAGATTTCATTCTCTACGTAACTCTTCTATGAATTATTATTTCGCCATGTAATATTGATCCAAACTTGTGTCTATCAGATTCTATCGATTTTTCCTCGTTGGAGACTAACGATAATTTGTTGTATATTATCTTAGTCATAACATTCTTTTATCGGGCTAATGAGCTCACCCTTTTCCTTGTTGTTCCATTTTTCTTCTCGTGGAGGCTAGAATGTAAACAGTACTACTAGTGGGTCAATGGAATGAAGGTTCTAGAGAGAGTTGTTTAGTAGTCCTCACCATTATTGTAAAATAATGTATCAATAAATGTGATGAGGATTTATTTGAGTATAAATATTGTCTCTGTAAGATAATATTTGTATTTAAACTCACGCTTTATTGTTGTGATAATAAAGTCAGTAGTTGTTTCTGCACTCATGTATTTCGGCGACTCGTAATGGGTCGATGGAATGGACCTATTTTGGGGTCGCCACAACTGGTATCGTAGCTTAGGATATGATCTCCATGAGATCGGGAATAGAACTAGAGGAGAGACGAGTAAATCCTTCGCTAAGTGTGTCCTACCTAAGCTTATTTGTTAGTTGGTCAAGATATAGGATATTATGTGATCGATCGATTTCTTAATTAACCCTTGTTTTATGACAAGATTGAGAATGTCGATCGAGAATATTAATAGTGGTGTAAATGAGACCGTGGAGATGCCTCAGATTTAACAACGAGGAGAACGTGCAACAGTCGGGCAATGTACCTCCCGTGAATAACACCATCGAAAGCAGATGATGAACGAGGGATGTTTAGTAGCTTTTTTGCATAGCTCATGCAAAATCGCATTTAGGAGACTCGTGTTCAAAATACAGAGGAGATGATAGCATTCACCGTGGTCACAAATGCCCAAGCAGCTCAAAGAGTCGGGACCACCGTAATTTCTGGGAAAGCCGATCCGATCATGGCGCGAAACACGGGTCAAGCAAATTACCAAGATATTCGATGTCTGGGATGCACGGAGGAATGTAAAGTTCCATTCGCTACTTTTTATGTTCCCATGGCAGGCAGACATCGGTGGGAATTGTGAAGTTGCATCCATCCAACCGCACTCAAAGATGTCACGGGAGACGTTTTCAGAAATAAATTCAATGACAAGTACTTCCCGAAAGTATTCGGCTATACGAAGGAAGTGGAGTTTATTAGATTCAGAGCAGTAATAACACGATTTGTCCCAAAGACGAGGCTTAAGTTCATGAGTTATCCGTGCTCAGACCTCATTTGGTGGAGAATGAGGAACGATGACGCGGATGTTTCGAGAGGTTTGAAACCCAAGATACGCCAAGATCTCATTTTCATAAATTTTTCTCTATTCAGATATGTGTAAACAGGCTCAAATTGTTAGAGCGAGATAACGAGTACGCTCAACCGAGGGACCATAACCAGATCATACCAAAGATAAGCAGCCATCGTAATAACGATAACCAAAGGAGAAAGAAGAATACGGACAAAGCTACAGAACCACTCCGTGGTAATCGTGGCCATGAAAATAGAAGAAGCGAGTTGGGAGGAGATTTTAAAAGAGGAGATTCAACAACCACTATGTGAAGACGCCAACGCCAAAAGGGCAACCGGTTCCAAGGAGGAGAAAGACCACACATCGGTCGATGTTACAAATGCGGAAAGAGGGGATATCACCCCAAACCGCCCACAACAGCTTTTAAGGTATGCTATAATTGTGGAAAAGAAGGACATATCGCCGAGATCAGACGATATCGAAACCTAGTTCAATGGGAATGGTGACTCAAAAGGATGTCCCGTAAAAGTCAAAGTCAACGATTCCTCGAAGAGCGCTTTGTCGCGACTTCATTAAAATGCGAGGAACCCGAACGGTTAGTTACTCAAGTTAGTTAATTATAAATTTTGCTAAGTTTATACCTTACTAGATACCTGTTTCTACCCATTCTTTTATCTCTTTGCTTCAAGGCCAACGCTTGAACTCGACTACACGAGAAATTAGACTTTGACCTATTTATGGAGACTCCGCTAGAGAAACTTTCATTACATCCGTTGTTTAAAAATCTTGTTTGATTCAAGTTGGCACTATTACATTACCCGTTAACCTTATTTCTATAAAGATATTTGCTTTTGATGTGATTTTAAGGTTAACTACTCATCACGCCAAAATTGATTGCTTTTGTAAGGTCATAGTTTTCATATTCCTAAGCAACCTCGTTATTCAATTCAAGCAATCAAACCATTGTAGTCAAACATTTTCATATCGTCATGAAGTCATTCGCTTATTACGGATGTCAAGTTTTCTTAGTCCATGTTATGGATTTGAATAAAGACACGCCGATTTGAATAATATTCTTGTTGTTATTGATTTTTCCCGACGATTTCAAGAATTTTCGCTTACTCCCAAAGATCGATATTAAATTTTGTATCGACTTTGAACCCCAGACAAAACTCATTTCTAAAATCTCACATCGAATGGCTCCTATTGAACTTCGTGAGTTAAAATTCAACTATAGAATTTGGTACCGAGTTTTATCTGTGACTTCCTTTTGTGGAATTCACACCTGCCGCATCTCTCGTAGGGACGCCATATTCGTGCGATAGTAAATCGATAGGTGTCATTGTGACGCTATCCAAGATTGGGATATGAGTCACAGCTTGAGAACAACCTAAGTCAAGAATCTAAATACGTAGCTTTCAGGCTTAGTTGGTTATTATCTGAGATTCGTCAAGGATATTCTAATCGCTATTCCATTAACGCAAATGACTCATGTAGAGATACAAAATTCAAATGGAGCAAGGAATGTGGGAAGAGCTTCAAGAACTCAAGAGAGACTCATTTCAAAGACATGTTTCACCATGCCATCCTCGAAAAGTTTAACGTGGTAGCCGACGTGTTGAGTAGAAGATCGATACAAGTACGAGTATAATATATCACAAAGACTCATTTCAGATAATATACAAATAATAGAGATGGAGATGAAAACTCTAGGTACCCACGTGATGATATACGAAAGTACGTGATGATATACGAGTATAATCGATTTTAATCGATAAAGTTAAAGTCGCTCAAGCTACACAACGAAAGTCGATGAATTTGAAGAAGGAGGTGCAAGAAGTTGTTATTTTAAAAGCGAGAATCGGTGAGGTGAGGAAAGCTCAAACCTTCGATTTATTAATCCATTTGAAATTCTCGATCGAATAGGAATCGCGGGCCTATAGACTTGCTTTTACCACCAAGTACGACGCGTGTTCATAACGCTTTTCACGATCGATGTTACGTAAATATGTGGACGAATTCAAACACGCTATCGAAGTTAGAACCTGACGAGATAGCCAAGACTTAACGACGAGGAGGTACCACAAGATTTTGTAGAGGAAAGAACATGACCTATGTATCGAGGTTATACCATAAGTTAAAGTTTTGTGGAGAAACCATGCTATTGAGGAAATGACCGGGAGTTGGAAACTAAAATGAAAGCGAGGTATCTTTACCTTTTCAAACACTGTGTACGCACGCCAATTTCGAGGACTAAATTTCATAAGGAGGGAGGTCAGAAGACCTCTCAAATTTTTTTAAATAAAAAGGAATTTCCTTTATTTATTATTTTGAAATAGTAAGGGTTGATTTGATTAATGTGGATAGTTAAGGGTTAAATACGCAAATATTTCAAAATAAGCAAGTGGTTATAAAATATTATTCATTTTTGCTCTGGAATATTCGTTTGGTCGTGGGAATATTCAGATCGCTTGTGAATATTGGGAATATTCGACATTGGGAATATTCGTGATTTACGCAGTAGCCCATGTGTGGGCCCCATAACGGAAAAGTTTATTGGATGAGGAAAACGACAAAGTTTGGGTGGTTATAAATAACGGCGTAGTTGTTACCGTTAAGATCATTGAATACCTTATGGTTAAAATACAAGAATACGCGTGGTCGCACAAGAAAAGACACCAGACGCACAAAGATTGTTGAATTATCGATCCTCACGTAAGATGGCACTACTCAATAATTTTCACAAGAGTTATCGCTCAATATTTTATTTTATCGATTCAATAATTGTCAGCGTTGATATTTTATATTATTGTTGTTCAATAATTGTCACCGCACAAAGATTTCCCATTATCGATCAATAATTCATATTATTTGAATAATATTATTAGATAACATTATTGGCAATGTCTAGAAAGTTCGCCTAAGGAGAGGTTTGGTCACCTAATCATGCGCCAGAAGTGAGAGATCCTTATCGAAAGCCCTCTCTTCCCGGGAATGTACCGTCATTATAAATGTGATTCTCGTAATATTATTTGTGAATAATTAATTATTGATTCATATGATAAGGAAATATTTATTTTATATGAATATAAATGATGGATTTATTTATGTGGTTATTAATGAAGGAATTAATGTTGAGGTGTTTTATCAAGATTTTATCTGATCGAGGTATTAAAAATCAAATCGTGGGGTTTCAGATATATCATGGGGTTATAATTTTTAATCCGACCGCTGGATGTGGTAATTTTTGGGTATGTTATACATACATAAGTTGAGTATATGTCCACAAATTTTGAACCGTTAAAATGCATTAATGATTTGTTATGAATTTTAAGAGGTGTCTGATTCTAAATTAGGTTTATAATTGATTTTGGTGGAAAATTTAGAATTGAGTGGGCCCCACTTGTGGTTGGTGAAAAATGTGCTGAATTTTATTTCAAATGTGGTGGGTGGCAATAGAAAGGTGTAAAGCCATCAGTAAAAAGTCAAGTCCGCTTCTGCGGCTAACATTTTCCTATAAATAGAGGGCTAAGTTAGAATTGAAAATCACACCGTAAACAAAGTTTTTCTTTCTCTCTATATTATCGAGTTTATTTTGTGAGTATTTAGATACTTTGAGAGTTGTCGTTTCAAGATAAGTTTCATTCAAAGATCACTTCCGACCTTTCCTTCCAAGTAATCGATTCTTCGAGGTAAGTGGATGTTATTTTCTTCTCAAATGATATTATTTCTTCAATATCATTACGTCAAATATCGTTGGAACTTTTTATCAAATTTGGAACTTTTTCATGTCGGGTTACTACATGAGTTTATTCATGAGTTACTATTCACGAAGTTACTATTCATGAGTTACTATTCACGAAGTTACTATTCATTTAGTACTATTCATTAAGCGTGAAGATGTTTTTTGTGGAATTTCTATCTTTTGGTGTTTGAGTTACTATTCACGATACAAGACTATTCACGATATATCAAGACTATTCATTTATACTAAGACTATTCAATCTAAAAATGAAAAAATTTTTCTTTTCGTTCAAAATATCTATTTTGGATACTAGCTTTGATCAGTATCCATGTTTTGATCATCTCGAATTTTACTTCACTATGATTATTTTTGAGGTATTTTCGATATGGATAAAAAAAGTACTAATCCTTAATCCTTAATCCTTGTCATTTTGTTTCATCGGATTCGTTTTTTAAAAATATTTTCATCATCCCCTACCTTAAATGATGATATTATTGAATATCTTCGCCCCAGAAAGCAAAAGATGAATGATTTCAAGAATATCTTCGGCCTCAGAAAGCAAAGATGAGTGTGTTTAAATGAATACGATTTCGATGAATATCTTTGGCCTCAGAAGTAAAAGATGAGCAGTGTGTTTAAATGAATACGACCGATCGATGAATATCTTTGGCTTTTTAGTGCAAAGATGAACATGTAGTGTTGAGAAAGATGAATGTGTTGAGATCGATTGATGAATATCTTCGCCTCAGAAGTGCAAAGATGAATATTTGATTCGAGATGAATATCGATTGATGTTATGTGGATAAAATATTGATGATGGATCGTTAAATTCATAGATTATAGTAGATTTCATTCTCTACGTAACTCTTCTATGAATTATTATTTCACCATAATATTGATCCAAACTTGTTGTCTATATCAGATTCTATCGATTTTTCCTCGTTGGAGACTAACGATAATTTGTTGTATATTATCTTAGTCATAACATTCTTTATCGGGCTAGTTGAGCTCACCCTTTCCTCGTTGTTCCATTTTTCTTCTCGTGAGGCTAGAATGTAGCGAGTACTAGCTCTGGGTATGGAATGAAGGTTCTAGAGAGAGTTGTTTAGTAGTCCTCACCATTATTGTAAAATAATGTATCAATAAATGTGATGAGGATTTATTTGAGTATAAATATTGTCTAGAAGATAATATTTGTATTTAAACTCACGCTTTATTGTTGTGATAATAAAGTGTATTTAAACTCACGATTTATGTCGACATTACCACGACGAGCTTATGTTAATAAGTTGTTTTAAATTACATACCATGTAAGTGTCGCACCCAAGATGGGTGATGTATACCTAATTTTGGGGG
>CM035163.1:4943133-5064192 GCA_020205615.1 Panax quinquefolius | reverse complement strand
TAATATTATTTGTGAATAATTAATTATTGATTCATATGATAAGGAAATATTTATTTTATATGAATATAAATGATGGATTTATTTATGTGGTTATTAGTGAAGGAATTAATGTTGAGGTGTTTTATCGATATTTTATCGATTGGAGGTATTAAAAATTAAATGGGGGTTTTCGATATTCTGCGGGGTTATAATTTTTAATCCGACCAGTTGGATTGTGGTAATTTTTGGGTATGTTATACATACATAAGTTGAGTATATGTCCTGAATTTTGAGCCTGCTTAAAATTCTACGAATGATTTGTTATGAATTTTAAGAGGTGTACGATTCTCGAAATCGGGGTTATAATTGATTTTGGTGGAAAATTCTAGAATTGAGTGGGCCCCACTTTGTGGTTGGTGAAAAAATGTGCTGAATTTTATTTCAAATGTGGTGGGTGGCAATAGTATAGGTAGTAAAGCCATCGGTGGCAAGGTCGATGCTTAACTTTACGGCTTTAACGTCTTCACATAAATGAGAGGGCTAAGTTAAATTGAAAATCACACCGTAAACAAAGTTTTCTCTTTTCTCTATATTATTGAGCGTATTTTGTGAGTATTTAGATACTTTGAGAGTCTTTATTAGGTACAAGTTTCATTCGACATCACTTGAGGCCTTTCCTTCCGAATCTTCGATTCTTTGAGGTAAGGGATGTTATTTTCTTCTTACAAATGATATTAATTCTTCAATATCATTACGTTCAAAATATTGGTTGGTACTTTTTTATCAAATTTGGAACTTTTTCATGCCTGGAGTACTTATCATGCGAGTTCTTATTCACGAGTTCTTATTCATGAGTTCTTATTCACGAGTTCTTATTCACAGTACTATTATGAAGCGTGAAGGCGTTTTTGTGGAATTTTATCTTTTGGTGTCGAAGTTACTATTCACGTATCTACGGCACTATTCACGTGATCGATCTATTCACTTAATCTGGCAAGACTATTCATAGAAAAATGAAGAAAATTTTCTTTTTCGCTGCAAAATATCTATTACGGATACTAGCTTTGATTGTATCCAGTGTTTTGATCATTCTTGAATTTTACTTCACTTATGATTATTTATGAAGTATTTTGAACTCGGATTGTTTAAAGTAACGAATCCATAATATTTGTCATTTTGTTTCCTTTGGATTCGCTTTCTTTAAAAATATTTTCATCATCCTCGGTCTTAAATGATGATATTATTGAATATCTTTGGCACTAGTGCAAAGATGAATGATTTCTGAAGAATATCTTTGGCACAGTAGAAGCAAAGATGAGCGGTGTTTAAATGAACACGATGGGCAGATGAATATCTTTGGCTGTAGTCTGCAAAGATGAGCGGTGTTTAAATGAACATAATGAGGCGATGAATATCTTTGGCCTTTAGTGCAAAGATGAACAGTGTTGAGATGAACATGACTTAGATTGATGAATATCTTTGGCACGTAGTCAAGCAGATGAATATTTGATTTGAGATGAATATTGATTGATGTTACGGGGATAAAATATTGATGATGGACTCGTTAAATTCATAGATTATAGTAGATTTCATTCTCTATGTAACTCTTACATGAATTATTATTTCCACTGCGAATATTGATCTCAAACTTGTTGTCTATTGATATCTATCGATTTTTTCCTCATTGGAGACTAACGATAATTTGTTGTATATTATCTTAGTCGCTAACATTCTTCTTCGGGCTAGTTGAGCTCACCCTTTTTCCTTGTTGTTCCATTTTTCTTCTCGGGAGGCGTAGAATGTAAGCGAGTACTTGGTCGGGGTATGGAATGAAGGTTCTACAGAGAGTTGTTTAGTAGTCCTCACCATTATTGTAAAATAATGTATCAATAAATGTGATGAGGATTTATTTGAGTATAAATATTGTTCAGAAGATAATATTTGTATTTAAACTCAGATTTATTGTTGTGATAATAAAGTTGTAGTTGTTTCAACGTACTATGTATTTGGCGACTCGAGAATGGGTTGGGTGGAATGGACCTATTTTGGGGTCGCGTCACTTTTCTTCTCTGTTGTTCCATTTTTTCTTCTCGGAAGGCGAGAATATAGTGAGTGCTTAGGCCTGGGTATGGAATGAAAGTTCTAGAGAGAGTTATTTAGTAGTCCTCACCATTTTTGTAAAATAATGATGTCAATAAATGTGATGAGGATTTATCCGAGTATAGATATTATGCAGAAGATATTATTTATATTCAAACTCATGCTTTTATTGTTGTAATAATAAAGTTGTAGTTGTTTCGCATTACCATGTATTGACAACTCGGAATGGGTGATGTATACTTATTTTGGGGTCATACAGTTGGTATCGAGCTTAGGATATGATCTCCTACGGAGATCGATCGGGAATAGAACCAGGAGGGAGAGCGAGTAAATCTTTTCGCTAGTGTGTGTCCTACCTAAGCTTATTTGTTAGTTGGTCAAGTATATAAGGATATTATGTGATATATTGATTTCTTAATTAACCCTTGTTTTATGACAAGATTTGAGAATGTCGAATTGAGAATATTAACAATGGAAATGAGGCGTCGGAGGAGGCCTTTGACTTTCTCACCAGCGAGGAGAGCGATAACAGCCGGGCAATGTTCCTCCCTGTGAACAACACCAACGGCGAGATGATGAGCGAGGGGATGTTTAGAAGCTTTTTCATGCAAAAATCGAACCCGAGGAGACTCGTGTTAAAAAATACTGAGGAGAAATGATAGCATTACACTTGTCATAGCTTGACAGTTCAAAGAGTTGGGACCACGAATTTAAGGGAAAGCGAGATCCGATCACAGGCGGAAACATGGGTCAAGCAAATTACCAAGATATTCGATGTCTTGGGATGCACGGAGAAACGAAGGTTCCATTCGCCACCTTTATGTTCCGGTGGCGAGAAGCATTCTTGGTGGAGATGCAGTAAGCGTACTCCATCCACCAAAGACTTCGGCGTGCCTTGGGAGACATTTGAAATTATTTAATGACAAATACTTTCCTCAAAAGTGTTGCGTCATATGAAGGAAGTGGAGTTCATCAGTTAGAACAAAACAACATGGCGATTTTGTCTCAAAGACGGTGCAAAAGTTTGCGAGTTATCCGAGGTTAGTATAAGACCCTCAAATTTTATAAATAAAGATGAATTTTTCTATAAATATTATTTTTTGAATATTATGGAATAAATTTGATATAATGTTATAGTTGTGGGTAATATTTATAAATTTTAAAAGTATGCAAGTTAGTTGTTATAAAATATTCGTTTTGGTCGGGAATATTCTTTTTGTTAGGAATATTCGATACAACGGCTCAATCATCAGGTGGACCCAATGTAATTATTATCGGATTGAGAAAACGACAAAACATTTTATAAAAATAATTGGTAGGAGGTGTTACTGCTAAAACTGCTGAACTACCCGGTGGTAAAGTACAAGTGTCATGTCTGGCGTAGTTGACAAGAAGACACTCAAGATTGATTATTGATGCTTACGTTGAGTCACCTCATTTCATACTCAATTATTGCTACAAGATAATTGTTTGCGTCATATCTCTTATATTATTGATTCAATTATTGTCACAAAAGATCATCCGTAGATAATATGTTATAGTATTAAATCAATAATTGAGGGCGATGTTATAAATGATTAATAATTGTTGAAAGATTAAATATGTGTTGATGAAAAAAAAATGATTTGTGGTAAGTTTGATTATTTTATGGGGGCTCATATATCATCATCTAAGAGTCTCTTCATCGATAAGTAATTACCCTTGTATGAATAGTATTTACCTTCGTCGATAGTAATTACCCTTGAATAGTATTTACCTTACCGATAGTAATTACCCTTGTGAATAGTATTTACCTTCGTCGATAGTATTTACCTTCCGTTAATAGTAATTACCTTTACCGGACGATTAACCACTTGTCGTTTCACATTCTGAAAGTCGAACCACTGGTCGCTTTCACATTCACAAAAGCGCGAAACCGATTCGTCGAGCCACTTGCCTTTTCACACTGGCGGGTCTAAATAGAAATCTTACATAAATAGAGGCCTGGGGCTTCATTATTTTTCACTTAATTCATTCAAGCTTATAGAGAGAGAAAGTATAGAGAATAATAAGAGAAAGAAGAAGAGTATTTTTCTTACCTTTACGCCGCAAAGATTCAATCTCCTACCAAATGTAAGGGGGTGTTATTCTTTCTTATTCAGAGAAGAGAAGCATTGTTATTCCATTGCTTATTATTCTGTTGGAATAACTCATGTAATGCTGATTTACCCTATACTTGGTGACATTCTTCTATGATTCTCATTGGAACATCCTCATCATGGTGTTTTACAATTCGACACTCGGTTCCGCTTTATTATTCATTGGAACATCCTGTCACATGTGTTTTACACCGGACTGAATTCCGCTCTTTATTATTCTCGCTGGAATATCTATCTGTGTTTTTACACATCGGATCCGGTTCCATCTTTTATTATTACATTGGAACATCCCATCGCTTGTGAATTTCACGACGACGCGTTCCGGCGTTATTTATTATTACGTTGGAATAACCTCGTCTACGTGGTGGTCTATCGCATTTACGGTGATTTCTTTTGTTATTCCATTCTTAATATACCCAATTAGTTAAAACTTTGACTTCTATACTCCATGAAATTAGTGGAATATCCTTGATATTTTGCGTTTTCATCCAAAGATCTTTTCATGAAAATATTCTTCCGATCATTCTTGAATTTTACTCTACAAAACAATGATCATATTGATAATTTGGACGTTAATAATTCTTGGATAAAATAATTCTTGAACTTGTTTTATTGAATTCTTATATCATTGTCATCATCCTCATGTTTATATTTTTTTAAAAAGTCATCTCGTAGCTTCAGAAGTGCATAGATGGACTTGGTATGATTATGACTGGAGACTATTCGGTGTAATCATGACCGTAATGTTACAAATGATGTGGTAAAATCCTCGTTAATAGATAAGTGCATTAATGGACGCCGATTGTTGTAATCATCATGACCATTAATGAATACAAAATATTCTTGGCTCGTAGTGCATGAATAATTGTATCGTGATACTAAAGAATATCCTTGGCAGTGCGGGGTGATTCGATGATGTGAATATTTATTAAAAGTTGAGTCTCAAATATAACAACGGTGATGAAAACCTTTTAAAACCTAAAGATAGTAGACTTTATTTTCTACTTGACTCTTTTAATGGATCAGATATTCCTTACGCAGCTTAAACCGGTTGTCTATTGTATTTTATCGCTTTAACATTGTTGAAGACTATTGATAATTTATTACGCATTATCTTAGTCATAATATTTCTTCTTGGGCTAGTTGAGCTCACCCTTTCTTTCACCGTTCTCTTGAGAAACGAGAATATAGCCGGACGAAGCTCTGGAAACGAAGCAGATGGTCCCGAAGATAAGATTAGTAATCCTCACTATTCTGCGTGAAATAGTGTGATAATAATTGTAATGAGGACTTTTGTTTGAGTTTGTATAATATCTAGTAGGCATATTTGTATTTAAACTCACGCTTATGTCGTATTGTATACGCAGCTTATGTTAATAAGTCAGATTTAAATTACTACCTACGAAGTAAGTGGCGACCCAGAGATGGGTGATGTATACCTAATTTTGGGCGCGTCATGGTTGGTATCGGAGCTTGGGATATGATCCTCGCTAAGATGTGAGAATAATACTAGGAGGGGAGAGATTTCGGGAATACCTTTCGCTAGTATGACCTACCTAAGTTTATGTGTTATTTATTGGTTGGTCGGAAGATAGGGATAATTTGTTACATGTCAATTAACCTTTTGTTTGTGGCAAGATCTCGAAAATGACATCGAGAATGTTGAGAATAGCGATGGAGCGCGCAGACGATCGTTGATTCACCACATATCAATAATCGTGATAATGTGCATCGAGGAAAGGCGACAATCGTCATAAATACAACAACACTAACCAAACGATGAATGATCAAATGTTCGGAGGCTTTATGCAATTTATGCAACAAAGAAGCGAGAGCGAATTCCAAAAGCCCAGGTGAAACGAGTGAAAACTCTCTCTGGCGGTCACCGCTAAAACAATTCAAGGAGCCGACCAATTTAGAGTTTAAGGAGAGCCAAAACCACTTCATAAGCATGGATAAAGCAGATTACCAAGATATTTGATGTCTTGGATGCTCCGAGGAGCAAAAGGTTCCTTTTCATTGCTTTTATGTTGCGCGAGAGCGGATTATCAGGTGGAATCGGTAAAATACTACTCAACCAAATGTCTTCAAGATATCTTGGGAGAAGTTCCAGAGTCGCTCAACGACAAATACTTTCCTCGAAAGTATTCGCCACATGAAGGAGGTGGAGTTTATCAAGTTGGAACAAAACAATATGACCGTGTCGCAATACGAGGCAAAATTCTACGAGTTATCACGTTTCATATCCCCACTTGGTGGATAATGAAGAGAGAATGGCGAATGTTTTTAAGAGGTTTGAAGTCGGAGATACGTCAACATCTTATTTCATAAACCGTGTTTGTATTCAGATGTTGTAAATAGGGCTCCGATTAGTGGAAGCGCGATAATGAGTCAACGCTAACTAAAGAGAAGCGATTGAAAAAAATTATAATACCAATGAGAATAGTCATCGAATGCGGTGACAACAAGCGATGGAGGAATCAATGGTGCGGATATGGTAACCACTTTGTGGTAATCGAGGACAAAACAATAAGAATGGACATTTCAAGAAAGGAGATTCAAACAATGATGGAAAGACGTCGACCAAAGACCCATTGTTAAGGAAGGAGAAAGACCACCTATCATATGCTTCAAATGCGGAGAGAGGGACACATCAGTCAAATCGTCATGCTACGTCATTCAAAAGCATGTTATAATTGTGGAAGAGAGGTCACTTAGCTTGATTTTGTCAGTTTTCTCAAGACAAATTCACTAGGATGGAGGCACCAAAGGCCATCCTTAAAATTCAAAACCCAGAAAAGTCAAGGGAGAGCATTTGTTGTGACTCTCCAAAAGAGCAAGGAATCCCGAATGAGGTCATCACGGTAAAGCTATCATAAACTCTAATGAAGTCTATACTTTATTTGATACCTGGGATTCTACCCATTCTTTTATTTCTCCTACTTGCATACCATCGATTAAATTTGACTCGAGAGAATTAGACTTTGACTTATATCTCGTGAAAACTCCGTTGGGAGAAACCTTCATTACATCCATCGCTTATAAGTCTTGTTTGGTTCAAATCGGCACTTCTCACATTACCCGTCGATCTTATTTCATTAAAAATACTTGCGATTGGACGTGATTCTGTGGATCGATTGTTAACTACTTATCATGCAAAAATTGATTGTTTTCGTAAGGTTGTTAGCTTTCATATTCCTAATCAACCTATTATGCGAATTCAAACGACCAAACCATTAAAATCAATCACGGTAAATATCTCAAGCCATAAAGCTATTCGCTTATTGAAAAACGGATGTCAAGCTTTCTTAGCTCATGTCACGATTTAAACAAAATACGCCAGTTTTGAACGATATTTCTATTGTTAATAAATTTCTGACGATTCCCAAGAACTTCCGGCCTACCCTCAGAGTGTGAAATTGAATTTTGTATCGACCTTGAACCCGCAGACAAAACCTATTTCCAAAGCCCCATATCGAATGGGCTCTGATTGAACTTGTGAGTTAAAGACCCAACTGCAGGAATTGTTAGACATTGGCTTTATTCGGTCCTAGTACTTCTCTTGGGGTGCTCCTGCTCTATTCGTGAAGAAGAAAGATGGGAGTATGCGACTTTGTATTGATTATCGGAGTCAATCATGTCACCATCAAAATAGGTATCCATTGCCACGTATTGATGACCTGTTTGACAAACAAGCAAGGAGCCAAATTCTTTTCAAAGATTGATCTTCGCTCCGGATATCACCAATTGAAGATTGTAATCACCGACATTCCAAAGACGGCTTCGTAACTCGATAAGACGGGCATTATGAATTCCTAGTCATGTCCTTTGATCGACTAATGCTCCCCGCCACGCCTTCATGGATATGATGAACCGAGTATTCAAGGAATATTTAGATCACTTTGTGGTCGCCTTTATTGATGACATCCTTATTTATTCAAAAGCCGTGAAGATCATGAGCTACACTTGAGGTCGACACTCCAAAAGCTTCGTGAATATAAGCTTTATGCCAAGTTGAAGAAATGTGAGTTCGGCTTGAAGAAGTAGCATTTCTTGGGCACGTGGTATCAAGTCATGGAATATCTGTTGACCAAAGAAAGATCAAGCTTATTCAAAGTCGGGAACAACCTAAATCGACCGGATCAAATGCGTATAGCTTTCTCGGTTTAATTTGGTTATTATCGGAGATTCGTGGAAGGATTTTCTCTAATCGCTACTCCATCGACTCACCGACTCGGAAAGATACAAAGTTCGGTTGGAGGCGAAGAATGTGAGAAGAGTTTTCAAGAACTCAAGAGAGACTTATTTCAAAGACCTGTTCGGCTAATACCATCCTGCCTCGGAGGGATTTGTCATCTATGCGGTGATACTTGGCAAAGGGTTGGGATGTGTTCTTATGCAACATGGAAAAGTTATAGCCTACGCCTCACGACAACTCAAAGAATATGAGAGGAATTATCCTACTCATGATCTAGAGTTAGCGTTGTTGTTCTTTGACTTAAAATTTGGAGGCATTACTTGTATGGGGAGAAAAGTGGAGATCTTTACTTTAGATCATAAAAAGCCTCAAATATTTCTTCACTCAAAAGGAACTCAACATGCGACAACGACGTTGGCTTGAATCTGTTGAAAGATTATGATCATACCATCCAATACCATCCTCGAAAAGCGAACGTGTAGCCGTGATTGGAAAGAGTAGAAAATCATATGCAAGTACGAAAAGATATTGTCAACGAAAGGCCCATTTTTGTGTGACTTGCAAAGGATGGAGATGAGTTAAAGACTCAGTGGACGCATGTGATGATAGCGAGTATACGAGTAGAACCGACTTTAATCGATAAAGTTAAAGTCGCTTTCGAGCTACGCACTGAGAGGCGATGCAGATGAGGAAAAAAAGTGCAAGAAGGTGCTATCTGGGAAGCAAGAATCGATGAAGAAGGAATACTTTGAGTCAACTCCATACTTTGTGTTCTAACGACCCTGATTTAAAGTATAATATCATGATGGAGGCACACAACACACCATTTGCAATCCATCACAGGAGTACCAAAATGTATCATGATATTCGGCATACATTTTGGTGGAGCAATATGAAGAGAGAGATATACTTACTGTTTATCTCAAGGTGTCTAACTTGTCAACGAAGTTAAAAGCGAGCATCAAGTACCAAAAGGTCCATTGCAACCACTTGAAATTCCGTAATGGAAGTGGGAGCACATTACCATGGATTTACAAGTACGGTCTTCCTAAGGTTTCTCAAGGCATTGATGCGATTTGGGTCATTGTTGATAGGTTGACCAAAGTCCGCTTTATTTCTTACCGATACAAGAAACTTATACACTTGAACGCTCTTGCTCATATATACATAAACGAGATTGTAAGACTGCATGGTATGCCGTATCCATAGTTTCGATCGAGACCCAAGATTCACTTCACGATTTTGGGTTAGTTTGCAAAAAGCTATGAGCACAGACTTACGATTTAGCTTCGGCATATCATCCTCGACTACACAGACGGACAATCGGAGAGGACTATTCAAACTCTTGAAGATCTATTAAGACTCGTGTGTCCTTGATTTCAAGGGAGTTGGGACAAGTTCTTACCATTGGTGGAGTTTTCCTACAACAACAGCTTATCAAGCAAGTATTGGCATGGCTCCATTCGAAGCGTTGTATGGAAAAAGTGTCGCTTCTCGAAAGATGCTTTGGGATGAGGTGGGTGAAGCAACGTTGTTGGGACCGGAGTTGATACGTATGACTATAGAAAAGATTCAAACGATTCGACAACGATAAAAACCTCACAAAATCGACAAAGAGTTATGCCGATCTTCATCGAAAGGACGGGAATTCATATAGGAGATCATGTGTTGTAAGAGTCATCCATGGAAAGGAGTTACAAGATTTGGAAAGAGAGAAAACTTAACCTCGATTCATCGGTCCATTTTTAATCCTCGATCGAGTAGGAATCTGTGGCCTATAGACTCGCTTTTACCGCCAAAATATGTCTCTGTGTTCATAACGTTTTCACATATCTATGTTACGTAAATATGTGAAAGACCCGAACCATATTATTGAGTTAGAACCCAGACATTTAAATAGCGGAAGATTTGATGTATGAAGAGGTTCTGTTCAAATTTTGGATAAGAAGGAACATATTCTATGCTCCAAGGTTATACCTCAAGTCAAAGTTTTGTGGAGGAACCACGATGTTGAGAAATGACTTGGGAGTTAGAATCAAATGAAATCAAGGTATCCTTACCTCTTCGACATACCAGTAATACATTCTAATTTCGAGGGCTAAATTTCATAAGAAGGGAGGTTGTAAGACACCAAATTTTATAAATAAAGATGAATTTTCTATAAATATTATTTTTGAATATTATGGAATAAATTTGATATAATGTTATAGTTGTGGGTAATATTTATAAATTTTGCAAAGTATGCAAGTTGTTATAAAATATTCGTTTGGCTGGGGAATATTCTTTTTGTTAGGGAATATTCAGCACAATGGCTCAATCATTGGTGGACCCCACAATGTAATTATTGTTTTGATTGAGAAAACGACAAAACATTTTATAAAAATAACTACGGAGGTGTTACCGTTAAAACTGTTGAACTACCCTATGGTAAAAGTACGATGTACGCCGTGGTTGCATAAGAGAGCACACGGTATTGATTATCGATGCTTACGTGAGAAGTCACTCAATATATGCTCAATTATTGCTACAAAGAATTACGCGTCATATCTCTTATATTATTGATTCAATTATTGTCACAGATCATCTCAGATAATATGTTATAGTATTAAATCAATAATTGAGACGACAAGTTATAAATGATTAATAATTGTTGAAAGATTAAATATGTGTTGATGAAAAAAAAATGATTTGTGGTAAGTTTGATTATTTTATGGGGGCTCATATGTCATCATCTAAGAGTCTCTTCATCAATAAGAATTACCCTTGTGAATAGTATTTACCTTCGTCGCCAATAGTAATTACCCTTGTGAATAAGTATTTACCTTAGTCAATAGTAATTACCCTTGTGAATAGTATTTACCTTCAATAGTATTTACCTTTCGTTAATAAGTAATTACCTTTACCGAGACGTCAACCACTTGTCGTTTCACATTACGTGCGTCGAACCACTTGTCGTTTCACATTACAAAGCGCCAAACCACTCAAATGTCAAGCCACTTGCCTTTTCACATCTAGCAGTGCTAAGCTTCAGAAATCTTCTATAAATAGAGGCTCTAGGGCTTCATTATTTTCACGAATTCATTCAAGCTTATAGAGAGAGAAAGTATAGAGAGAATAAGAGAGAAAGAAGAAGAGTATTTTGTTACTACACTGTCAACGCGATTCAATCTCCTACCAAATGTAAGGGGTGTTATTCTTCTTATTCATGAAGAGAATCAAGCTGTTATTCCATTGCTTATTATTCTCGCTTGGAATAACTTTGTATACGTGGTTTTACCCTATACTTGGTGACATTCTTCTATGATTACATTGGAACATCCTGCTCATGTGTTTTACACCGGACTGGTTCCGCTTTTATTATTATTCGTTGGAACATCCATGCATGTGTTTTACACCGACCGTTCCTCCGTCTTTATTATTCTCGTTGGAATATCCTATCGTGTGTTTTACACCGATCCGGTTCCATCTTTATTATTCATTGGAACATCCACATGCGGTGTGAATTTCACCCGACCGGATTCCGTTATTTATTATTCTCATTGAATAACTTTTCTGCAATCGGCCTATCGTGATGCATGGTGATTTCTTTTGTTATTCCATTCTTAATTATACCCAAATTAGTTAAAACTTTGACTTCTATACTCCATGAAATTAGTGGAATATCCTTGATATTTCAAGCGTTTCATCCAAAGATCTTTTCATGAAAATATTCTTCCGATCATTCTTGAATTTTACTCTACAAAACAAAGATCATATTGATAATTTGGACGTTAATAATTCCTGGATAAAATAATTCTTGAACTTGTTTTATTGAATTCTTATATCATTGTCATCATCCTCATGTTTATATTTTTTTAAAAAGTCATCCAGCGGCTCTGGTGCATAGATGGACTTGGTATGATTATGACCGAGACTATTCGGTGTAATCATGGCCAAGTAATGTTACAAATGATGTGGTAAAAATCCTCGATGGTAGTAGTGCATTGATGGATGCTTGTTGGCATGATCATGACCATTAATGAATACACAAATATTCTTGGCTCGTAGTGCATGAATAATTGTGGTCGTTGATACTAAAATAATATCCTTGGTCAGTGATGTGGGGTGATTCGATGATGTGGAATATTTATTAAAGTCGAGTCTCAAATATAACAAGATGATGAAAAACCTTTAAAACCTAAAAGATAGTAGACTTTATTTTCTACTTGACTCTTTTAATGGATTGCATATTCACTACAGCTAAAACCGGTTTATCTATTGTATTTTATCGGTTTAACATTGTTGAAGACTATTGATAATTTATTCTCGCATTATCTTAGTCATAATATTTCTTCTTGGGCTAGTTGAGCTCACCCTTTCTTTCACCGTTTCTTCTCTTGAAATGAGAATATAAATTTGGGGCGAGTCGGGAACGCAGTGATGGTCCTGAAGATAGCATTAGTAGTCCTCACTATTACGTGAAATAGTGTGATAATAATTGTAATGAGGACTTTTGTTTGAGTTTGTATAATATCTAGTAGACGATATTTGTATTTAAACTCACGCTTTATGTAAATATATTACCTACGCTTATGTTAATAAGTTGTATTTAAATTACATACCATGTAAGTGGCGACCCAAGATGGGTGATGTATACCTAATTTTGGGGCGTCACGAGTTCAGACCTCATTTGGTGGAGAATGAAGAACGTATGACGCGGATGTTTTACGAGAGGTTTGAAACCCAGTATACGACAATATCTCATTTCTCATAAATTTTCTCTCTATTCGGATGTTGTTAGCAGGGCTCAATTGTTAGGCGAGATAACGAGTATGTTCAACCGAGGGACCATAACTAGGATCGTACCGGAGATAGCGATCAATGTAATAATGATAACCAAAGGAGAAAGAAATGACGGACAAAAAAATGGTAACCACTACGGTGGTAATCATGGCCATGAAAATAGAAGAAGCGAGTCGGAGGAGATTTTAAAAAGAGGAGATTTAACAACCACTATGTGAAGACGACAATGCCGTAAGTAAAGAATCGGTTCTAAGGGAGGAGAAACGACCACCCACATCATATATTACAAATGCGGAAAAGAGGACATATCGGTCCAAACGCCCACAGCAGTTCAAGGTATGCTATAATTGTAGAAGGAAGGACATATCGCCGAGATTATGCGGTAGCGAAAAACCTAGTTCAATGGGGACGGTGACTCAACAGATCGTCCCGAGAAAAGTTAAAGTCAACGATTCCGGGAAGGCGTTTGTTGTGATTCGGTCAAAATGCGAGGAACCCAAACGAGGTGATCACGGGTAGCTATTTATAAATTCTTGCGAAGTTTATACCTTACTTGATCTGGGGTCTTTACCCATTCATTTATCTCTCCTGCATGTGCTCAACGCTTTAAACTTGACTCAGGAGAAATTAGACTTTGACCTATCTGTGGAAACTCCGTTAGAGAAACTTTCATCATATCCACTGCTTATAAATCTTGTTTGATTCAAGTTGGCACCATCACCTTACACGCTGACCTTATCTCTTTAAAAATACTTGCTTTTGATGTGATTTTAGATCGATTGATTAACTACTCATCATGCCAATATTGATTATTTTCGTAAGGTTGTTAGTTTTCATATTCCTAACTAACTTTGTTATGCAATTCAAGCAACTAAACCATTAAAATCAATCACCGTCATATCTAATCATAAAGCTATTCGTTTATTGAAAAATGGATGTCAAGCTTTCTTAGCCCATGTTATGGATTTGAATAAAGACACGTCAAATTTGAATAATATTCCCGTTGTTATTGACTTTCACGACGTATTTCTGAAGAACTTCCTGCCCACCCCCAGTAACGTGAAGTTGAATTCTTTATTGATCTTGAACCTCGGTACAAAGCCCATTTCTAAAACCCCATATCGAATGGCTCTATTGAACTTCGAGGAGTTAAAGGTCCAACTACGGAAATGTTGGACATCGGTTTCATTAAATCTCTAAGTACATCTCATTAGGGGTGCTCCTGTTTTATTCAGAAAGAAGAAAGATGGGAGTATGCGACTTTGTATTGACTATCGAAATTGAACCATGTCACCATCAAGAATAGGTATCCTCTACCTCATATTGATGACTTGTTTGACCAATTCTTGCAGGGGCACAATTCTTTCCAAAAATCGATCTTCGTTTCAGATATCATCAGTGAAGATTAGAACTTAGGATATTCCAAAGACCGCCTTGAACTCCTAGTATGGGCATTATGAATTCTTAGTCGTGTCTTTCGGACTAACTAATGCTCCTGCATGGGCTTTCATGGATATGATGAACCGAGTATTCAAGGAATATTTGGATCGGTTTGTTGTTGTCTTTATTGATGACATCCTCATATATTCCAAAAAGTCGTGAAGATCATGAGCACCATTTGAAGTTGGTATTCCAAAGGCTTCGTGAAAACAAACTATATGCCAAATTGAAGAAATGCGAGTTCGCGGCTTGAGAAGTAGCATTTCTTGGGCACGTCAATGTGGCGCCCCCCAAAATTAGGTATACATCACCCATCTTGGGTAGTCGGATACATGGTACATAATTTAAATACAACTTACTAATATAATAACTAGGTGTACAATCTTTACATAAACCGTGAGTTTGAATACAAATATTGTCTACTAGATATTATACAAACTCAAAAGGAGTCCTCATTACAATTATTATCACACTATTTCACGAATAGTGAAGACTACTAATGCTATCCTCTGGATCATTACTCTGCTTCCCGACTCGTCCGGCTATGTTCTCATTTCCTGAAGAGAACGATTGAAAGAAAAGGGTGAGCTCAACTAGCCCAAGAAGAAATATTATGACTAAGATAATGCGTAATAAATTATCAATAGCCTTGAACATTGTTAAACCGATAAAATATAATAAACATCAAGTTTAAGCTGCATAATGAACAAGCAATCCATTAAAAGAGTCAAGTAGAAAATAAAATCTACTATCTTTTATGATTTAAAAGGTTTTTCATCATTTGTTATAAATGAGACTCACTTTAATAAATATCCACATCATCGAATCACCCACGCACTTTACTGCCAAGGATATTCTTTAGTATCACGACCACAATTATTCCTGCACTACGGGCAAGAATAGTTGTATATTCATTAATGGTCATGATCATGCCAACAATCATCCCATCAATGCACTACTACCATCGAGGACTTTTACCACATCATTTGTAATATTACGGTCATGATTACACCGAATAATCCACAGTATAATCATACCAAGTTCATCCATGCTCTCTACATGTGCCTTAGATGACTTTAAAAAAATATAAACATGAGGATGATGACAATGATATAAGAATTCAATAAAACAAGTTCAAAAAATTAAGTTATTCGAAACTAATAACATCCAAACTGTCGACACGAATCTTGCTTTGTAGAGTAAAATTCAAGAATGATCGGAAGAATATTTCCATGAAAAGATCTTTGGATGAAACGCAAATATCAAGGATATTCTACTAATTTCATGGAGTATAGAAGTCAAAGTTTTAACCAACCGGGTATAATTAAGAATGGAATAACAAAGAAATCACCACGCATGCGGTATCCATGTATTGAGTTATTCAACGAATAATAATAATCGGAACCGTGTCAGTGAAATTCACACAAGCGTGATGTTCCAATGAATAATAAAGATGGAACCGATCCCGGTGTATAAAACACACAGATAGGATATTCCAACGAGAATGATAAAGATGAACCCCGTGTCCTAAAACACACGATGCGAGGATGTTCCAACAGAGAATAATAAAGATTTAACCGTGTCCTGTAAAACACACAGACGTGATGTTCCAACAGAATAATAATAAAGAGCGGAACCAAGTCCTGTTAAAAACACACGATGCAGGATGTTCCAATGAGAATAATAGAAGAATGGAATAAAAGAAGAAGATCACCAAGTATAGGGGTTCACAGATATCTGAGTTATTCCAATGAATAAATAAGAATGGAATAACAAAAGAAGTTCTCTTCATGAATACAAAAGAATAACACCCCTTACGGGTATAACAAATAATATTCCCTACCTTAGAAGAATGAATATTGGCAAAGTGAAGTAGCGAGAATACTTTTCTTCTTTCTTTCTCTATAGTTTCTCTCTCAGAGTTTAAGTGAATTAAGTAAGAAAATAATGAAGGAATGAGCTTCTATTTATAGAAAATAGAATGCATAGTAATTAATCCATGAGCAGGTCCAGTTGATTTACTTTAATCGACGGTCCATATTTAAAAGCAAAATCTTTTAAATAAAATATAATATATTCTATTTATGTAAAAACATTTTACTATACAAACACTATGCAACACTACTGCAAAACACTATGCAAAAATACTATGCATAATAAAATATAATATATTTTATTTATGTAATAACTTTAATAAAGTATTACATTTTATATAAAAGATGTTTACATTTTATTAAGTTAATAATACGAATAAAACAAAACGTCATTATCGCTATAATAATTCATATTATTAATCGATGAATAATGGAATCAAACCGGTGACTTCTCACATAAGCATCAATAATCAATACCGTGTCTTCTTATGCAACCACACGTATTCATCGTACTTTACTACTGAGTAGTTCAACAATGATCAACGGTAAAACTTCCGCCGTTATTTCAATAAAATATTTTTTATCGTTTTCTCAATCCGATAATAATTACATTGTAGGGGTCCACCAGATGATTGAGTAGTTGTCAAATATTCCCTATGGCGAATATTCCCAGAGCCAATCGAATATAATATAACCACTTGCATACTTTGAAAAATTTATAAATATTACCAACAACTATAACATTATATCAAATTATTCCATAATATTCAAAATAATATTTTTAGAAAATTCATCTTTATTTATAAAAGTTTGGGGTCTTACAACCTCCCCTTATGAAATTTAAGCCCTCGAAATTAGGTATGCGTATAC
Source organism: Panax quinquefolius (assembly GCA_020205615.1). Classification (NCBI taxonomy): domain Eukaryota; kingdom Viridiplantae; phylum Streptophyta; class Magnoliopsida; order Apiales; family Araliaceae; genus Panax; species Panax quinquefolius. The sequence goes on along the minus strand of CM035163.1, from coordinate 5,046,811 downwards.
ACTGGTATGTCGAAGAGGTAAGGATACCTTGATTTCATTTGATTCTAACTCCCAAGTCATTTCCTCAACATCGTGGTTCCTCCACAAAACTTTGACTTGAGGTATAACCTTGGAGCGTAGAATATGTTCCTTCTTATCCAAAATTTGAGCGGAACCTCTTCATACGTCAAATCTTCTCGCTATTTCGTTCGGTTCTAACTCAATAATATGGTTCGGGTCTTTCACATATTTACGTAACATGGATATGTGAAAAACGTTATGAACACGAGACATATTTGGCGGTAAAGCGAGTCTATAGCCACGATTCCTACTCGATCGAGGATTAAAATGGACCAGATGAATCGAGGATTAAGTTTTCCTCTTTCCAAATCTTGTAACTCCTTTCCATGGAGCAACTCTTAACAACACATGATCTCCTATATCGAATTTCACGTCCTTTCGATGAAGATCGGCATAACTCTTTTATTCGGTTTTGTGAGGTTTTTATACGTTGTCGGATCGTTTGAATCTTTTACGTAGTCATACGTACCAACTCCGGTCCCAACAACGTTGCTTCACCCACCTCATCCCAAAGATCTTGAGAACGACACTTTCTTCCATACAACGCTTGAATGGAGCCATGCCAATACTTGCTGAACGATAAGCTGTTGTTGTAGGAAAACTCCACCAATGGTAAGAACTTGTCCCAACTCCCTTGAAATCAAGGACACGAGTCTTAATAGATCTTGAGAGTTTGAATAGTCCTCTCCATTGTCCGTCCGTGTCGAGGATGATATGCCGAAAACTAAATCGTAAGTCTGTGCCCATAGCTTTTTGCAAACTAACCCAAAATCGTGAAGTGAATCTTGGGTCTCGATCGAAACTATGGATCTGGGCATACCATGCGATCTTACAATCTCGTTTATGTACATACGAAGCAAGACGTTCAAGTGTATAAGTTTCTCGTGTCGGTAAAAATGAGCGGAACTTGGTCAATCTATCAACAATGACCCAAATCGCATCAATGCCTTGAGAAACCTTAGGAAGACCCCAGATGAAATCCATGGTAATGTGCTCCCACTTCCATTCTGGAATTTCAAGTGGTTGCAATGGACCTTTTGGTACTTGATGCTCCGCTTTAACTCGTTGACAAGTTAGACACCTTGAGATAAACAACGCTATCTCTCTCTTCATATTGCTCCACCAAAATGTATGACGAATATCATAATACATTTGGTACTCCCTGAGATGGATTGCAAATGGTGTGTTGTGCGCCTCCATCATGATATTATACTTTAAATCAAGGTCGTTAGGAACACAAAGTGCAGAGTTGACTCGAAGTATTCCTTCTTCATCGACTCTTGCTTCCGGCATAGCACCCTCTTGCACTTTCTTCCTCATACGCATCAGCTCGTGTCTGTAGCTTGAGCAGCTTTAACTTTATCGATTAAAGTCGGTTCTACTCGTATATTCGCTATCATCACATGCGTCCACAGAGTCTTTAACTCTATCTCCATCCTTTGCAAGTCACACAAAATGGGCCTTTGCGTTGACAATAACGCTTTTCGTGCTTGCATATGATCTTCTACTCAATGCGTCGGCTACCACGTTCGCTTTTCGGGATGGTATTGGATGGTATGATCATAATCTTTCAATAGTTCAAACCAACGTCGTTATCGCGTGTTGAGTTCTTTTGAGTGAAGAAATATTTGAGGCTTTTATGATCCGTAAAGATTTCCACTTTCTCCCCATACAAGTAATGCCTCCAAATTTTAAGTGCAAAAGATAATGAATTTGCTAACTCCGGATCATGATTAGGATAATTCCTCTCATATTCTTTGAGTTATCATGAGGCATAAACTATAACTTTTCCATGTTGCATGAGAACACATCCCAAACCTTTGCCAAGCATCATTGTAGATGACAAATCCTCTCGAGCCGAGATGGTATTGTCGAGCAGTCTTGAAATAAGTCTCCTCTTGAGTTCTTGAAAACTCTTCTCACATTCTTCGCTCCAACCGAACTTTGTATCTTTTGAGTCAATTTGAGTCGATGGAGTAGCGATTCGAGAAAATCCTTCCACGAATCTCCGATAATAACCAAATAAACCAAGAAAGCTACGTGCTTCGGTCATCGATTTAGGTTGTTCCCGACTTTGAATAGCTTCAATCTTTCTTTGGGTCAATGATATTCCATGACTTGATACCACGTGCCCAAGGAATGCTATTTCTTCTTGCCGAACTTCGCGATTTCTTGACTTGGCATAAAGCTTATATTCACGAAGCTTTTGGAGTGTCGACCTCAAGTGTTGCTTATGATCTTCATGGTTTTGGAATAAATAAGGATGTCATCAATAAAGACGACCACAAAGTGATCTAAATATTCCTTGAATACTCGGTTCATCATATCCATGAAGGCGGAAGAGCATTAGTCAATCCAAAGGACATGACTAGGAATTCATAATGCCCGTCTGGGGAGTTACGAAAGCCGAGTCTTTGGAATGTCAATGATTCTAATCTTCAATTGGTGATATCCAAACGAAGATCAATCTTTGAAAGAATTTGGCTCCTTGTAATCGGGTCAAACAGGTCATCAATACGTGGTAATGGATACCTATTTTTGATGGTGACATGATTCAACTCCCAGATAATCAATACAAAGTCGCATACTCCCATCTTTCTTCTTCACTGAATAGAAACAGGAGCACCCCAAGGAGAAGTACTAGGACGAATAAAGCCAATGTCTAACAATTCCTGCGGTTGGGTCTTTAACTCACGAAGTTCAATAGAGCCATTCGATATGGGGCTTTGGAAATAGGTTTTGTCACCGGTTCAAGGTCGATACAAAATTCAATTTCACGCCTGTGGGGGTAGGCGGGGAAGTTTTTGAGGAATACGTCGGAAATTTATTAACAATAGAAATATCGTTCAAAAAACCGGCGTATTTTTGTTTAAATCATGACATGAGCTAAGAAAGCTTGACATTGCTTTTTCAATAAGCGAATAGCTTTATGGCTTGAGATAGCCAAGTGATTGATTTTAATGGTTTGAGTCGTTTGAATTAAGCATAATAGGTTGATTAGGAATATGAAAGCTAACAACCTTATGAAAACAATCAATTTTTGCATGATAAGTAGTTAACCAATCAATCCACAGAATCACGTCAAATCTGAAGTATTTTTAATGAAATAAGATCGACAGGTAATGTGAGGGTACCGATTTGAACCAAACAAGACTTATAAACAGTGGATGTAATGAAGGTTTCTCCCAACGGAGTTTCCACATATAAGTCAAAGTCTAATTTCTCCGGAGTCAAATTTAATCGATGAGCGCAAGTAGGAGAAATAAAAGAATGGGTAGAACCGGTATCAAATAAAGTATAGACTTCATTAGAGTTTATGATAAGCTTACCCGTGATGACCTCATTCGGGTTCCTTGCTCTCTGGGAGGTCACAACAAACGCTCTCCTTGCAGACTACTGGGTTTTGACTTTTACGGGACTGACCTTTGGTGCCTCCATCCTAGTTGAATTTGTCTTGAGAAACGACAAAATCGAGCTAAATGACCTTCTCTTCCACAATTATAACATGCTTTGAATGACATGGCACAGCTTCGGATCGATGTGTCCCTCTTCTCCGCATTTGAAGCATATAATAGGTGGTCTTTCTCCTTCCTTAACAACGGGTCTTTGGTCTTGACGTCTTTCCATCATTGTTGAATCTCCGTTTCTTGAAATGTCCATTCTTATTGTTTTGTACCCGATTACCACCGAAGTGGTTACCAGATATCTGCCTTTGTTGATTCCCTCCACGCTTGTTGTCACCGCCTTCGATGACTACTCTCGTTGGTATTATAATTTTTGCATTGCTCTCTTTTTAGTTCGTTGACTCGTTATCGCTACTCCACTAATCGAGCCCTATTTACAACATCGAATACAAACACGCTTTATGAGAAATAAGATGTTGGCGTATCTCCGACTTCAAACCTCTTAAAAATATTCGTGCCATTCTCTCTTCATTATCCACCCAGTGGGACGAACTGTGATAACTCCGCAAATTTTGCCTCGTCATTTACACGGTCATATTGTTTTGTTCCAACTTGATAAACTCCACCTCCTTCATGTGGCGAATACTTTCAAGAAAGTATTTGTCGTTGAATGACTCCTGGAACTTCTCCCAAGATATCTTGATCAAAGAAGTTGAGTACGTTTTCTGGATTCCCACCAAGAATCACGCCTCTCCTCGCAACATAAAAGCGGCAAAGGGAACCTTTTGCTCTCGGAGCATCCCAAGACATCAAATATCTTGGTAATCTGCTTTATCCATGCTTCCGCCAAGTGGTTTTGCTCTCCTTAAACTCCGGTGGTCCCAGGCTCCTTGAATTGTTTAGTGGTGACCGCCAGAGAGTTTTCGTGTTTCCACCTACGTTTTGGGCGAGTCGCTCTACTTTCTTTGTTGCATAAATTGCATAAAGCCTCACGAACATTTGATCATTCATCATTTGGTCGGTGTTATTGTTTGCATGAGGATTGTCGCCTTCACGATGCACATTATCCTCGATTATTGATATGTGGTGAATCAACGATCGCTTTGTGCTCCATTCTTATTCTCAACATTCTCGGATGTCATTTTCGAGATCTTGCCACAAAACAAAAGATTAATTGACATGTAACAATTATCTTTATATTCTCGATGAACTAATAAAATAGCACATAAACTTAGGTAGGTCATACTAACGAAGTATTCCCCGTCTCTCCCTCCTAGTACTATTCTCACATCTTAGCCAGGATCATATCCCTAGCTCGATACCAATTGTGGCGCCCCAAAATTAGGTATACATCACCCATCTTGGGTAGTCGGATACATGGTACGAAATTTAAATACAACTTACTTAATATAAGCGCCGTATGCAATACGACATAAACCGTGAGTTTGAATACAAATATTGTCTACTAGATATTATACAAACTCAAAAAGGAGTCCTCATTACAATTATTATCACACTATTTCACGTAATAATGAAGACTACTAATGCTATCCTCCGGACCATTACTCCGTTCCCAGACTCGTCCCAACTATGTTCTCATTTCACGAAGAAAACGGTGAAAGAAAAGGTGAGCTCAACTAGCCCAAGATGAAATATTATGACTAAGATAATGCGAATAAATTATCAATAGCCTTGAACATTGTTAAACCGATAAAATATAATAAACATCAAGTTTAACTGTAATTGAACAAGCAATCCATTAAAAGAGTCAAGTAGAAAATAAAATCTACTATCTTTTATGATTTAAAAGGTTTTTCATCAACATTATAGTGAGACTCGACTTTAATAAATAATCCACATCATCAATCACCCCGCACACTACTGCCCAGGATATTCTTTAGTATCACGACCACAATTATTCCTGCACTACGGGCCAAGAATAGTTGTGTATTCATTAATGGTCATGATCATGCCAACAACTCATCCATCAATGCACTTTTCGACCATCGAGGACTTTTACCACATCATTTGTAACATTACGGTCCATGATTACCCAATAATCCCCGGTCATAATCATACCAAGTCCATCCATGCTCTACAGCCACGATGACTTTAAAAAATATAAACATGAGGATGATGACAATGATATAAGAATTCAATAAAACAAGTTCAAGAATTAAGTTATTCAGAACTAATAACATCCAAACCGCGAACATGATCTTTTGCTTTGTAGAGTAAAATTCAAGAATGATCGGAAAAATATTTCCATGAAAGATCTTTGGATGAAACGCAAATATCAAGGATATTCTACTAATTTCATGGAGTATAAAGTCAAAGTTTTAACCAAACTGGGTATAATTAAGAATGGAATAACAAAAGAAATCACCATGCATGCGATGAGATCGCATGCATGAGGTTATTCCAATGAGAATAATAATAACGGAACCGAATTCGGTGAAATTCACACCGCAAGCGGGATGTTCCAACAGAATAATAAAGATGGAACCGGATCCTGTGTAAACACACGATATAGATATTCCAACGAGAATGATAAAGACAGAACCGTGTCCTGTGTAAAACACACGCATGTGATGTTCCAACGAGAATAATAAAGATTTTAACCAGTCCTGTAAAACACATGAGCAGGATGTTCCAATGTAATAATAAAAAGATTTTAACCAGTCCGGTGTAAAAACACATGCACAAGATGTTCCAAATGTAATAATAGAAGAATGGAATAAAAGAAGAAGATCACCAAGTATAGGGGATTCAGCGTATACAAAGTTATTCCAATGTAATAAATAAAATTGAATAACAAAAGAAGTTCTCTTCATTAATACAAAAGAATAACACTTTTACTTGCACATACAACAAATAATATTCCATACCTTAAGAAGAACTGAATATTGGAAAAGTGAAGTAGCGAGAATACTTTTCTTCTTTCTCTATAGTTTCTCTCTACAGAGTTTCAAAGTGAATTAAATAAAAAAATAATGAAGGAATGAGCTTCTATTTATAGGAAAATAGAATGCATAGTAATTAATCCATGAATGGTCCAGATTGATTTACTTTTAATCGACGGTCCATATTTAAAGCAAAATCTTTTAAATAAAATATAATATATTCTATTTATATAAAAACATTTTACTATGCAAACACTACGCAACACTATGCAAAAAACACTATGCATAATAAAATATAATATATTTTATTTATAGAATAACTTTAATAAAGTATTACATTTTATATAAAAAGATGTTTCGCTTTATTAAGTTAATAATACGAATAAAACAAAACGTCATTATCGCTATAATAATTCATATTATTAATCGACAATAATGGAATCAAACCGGTGACTTCTCACATAAGCATCAATAATCAATACCATGTCTTTCTTATGCAACCACACGCGTATTCGTATTTCTTTTACTATCGAAGTAGTTCAACGAAGATCAACGGTAAAACTTCCGTAGATTATTTCAATAAAATATTTTTGTCGTTTTCTCGATCCGAATAATAATTACATTGTGGGGTCCACCAATAATTGAGTAGTTGTACAAATATTCCTGCTAAACCTAATATTCCCAACCAATCGAATATAATATAACCACTTGCATACTTTGCAAAATTTATAAATATTACCCACAACTATAACATTATATCAAATTATTCCATAATATTCAAAAATAATATTTATAGAAAATTCATCTTTATTTATAAAAGTCGTCGTTTCATCCAAAGATCTTTTCATGGAAATATTCTTACGATCATTCTTGAATTTTACTCTACTGAAACAATGATCGTGTTGATAATCTGGGCGTTAATAATTCATGGATTAAATAATTCTTGAACTTGTTTTATTGAATTACTATGTCATTGTCATCATCCTCATGTTATATTATGTTATCTTTTTGGCTTACGTGCATAGATGAACTCAATGTATGATTATGACCGAGGATCATTCGGTATAATCATGACTTGATATAAATGATGTGACAAAAGTCCTCGATGGCTTTCAGTAATGCGATGATGGATAGTTTTTGGTATGATTATGACTGGGGTGATTCGGTATAGTCATGACCATTGATAATTTGATGAAAATCCTTGACCGTGGTAGTGCAGGGATGATTAGATGTGGTGGTTTATTATTAAGTCGAGTCTCGGCGATAAAAATTGATGAAAACCTTTAAAACCTAAAAGATAGTAGACTTTATTCTCTACTTGACTCTTTTAATGGATTGCTTATTCCTTTCTGCGAGCTTAAACCGGTTTGTCTATTGTATTTTATCGGTTTAACATCACAAGGCTAATGATAATTTATTCGCATTATCTTAGTCATAATATTTCTTCTTGGGCTAGTTGAGCTCACCCTTTCTTTCACCGTTTCTCTTCGTGAAATGAGAATATAATTTGGAGCGAGTCGGGGAACTGAGTAATGGTCCGAGGAGGATAGCATTAGTAGTCCTCACTATTCTCGTGAAATAGTGTGATAATAGTTGTAATGAGGACTCCTTTTGAGTTTGTATAATATCTAGTAGACAATATTTGTATTCAAACTCACGGTTTATGTCAGATTGTACCTGATGCTTAGGTTAGTAAGTTGTATTTGAATTTATGTACCATGTAAGTGGCGACCCAAGATGGGTGACGTATACTTAATTTTGGGGGGCGTCACAGAAGTCTTCCCAAAGAGGTACGTTCTCATACACACTATCATTCATAATCACATACACACACCCGAAAATTATTATCTCTCTCAATACACTAGACATTATATCCTCCATTGTTAACCTTGCGAACACGTTTCTCGACTCTCACGCTGAAAGCTATCCCCGACGAATAGTCGAAAGCTTGTGGTGTTTATCGTGTTTCTTTCTTCGCGCAGATCGTAGGCGTCTTACGTGATTGAGACGAGGCAGAAGATCTTGGCGTTAACACTAATTAATATGTAGAATGAATATCTAGCCAACTGAATCAGAACAATTCCAATTAAACTTTTCCGATAGATTGACCTCCAAATCTCCAAATTACTACTAGTGTTAATTTCTGCTACCCTTTAACATGGTCATTACAAAAAATTAGTCCCTCCGTCAGGATAAAAGTCCTGATTGACTTTTTGCGCATATTAAAAAAGATGATAAAATGATAAAATTGTCCATATTTAAATTCTCATTTAATTGCATAGTTTTCTACACATTATTAGTGATTCTCCATAAATATGCATAGAGAATAGAAATATAACAATTAATAATAAGGGTATTATAGGTAAATTATGGTAAAAATAGATCATTTAAGGTAAATAGACATTTAACTTGAGACTACTTAAAATAGTAATAAAGACTTTTATCCTGAGACGGAGGGAGTATCATTTATTTTTAATTTTATTGTAGTAGTAATTATATATAGAAATAAAACAACATTACTGTCATAAAAAACTAACGACAGACGTACAAAATAGTTGTACATAGAAATAAAACATGAGGCTAAATTATTTTGGAAAATCATACAAGAGAAGAGTCTTAATTTGCGCTTTTATTCAAACAAATTATCGGCACCGAGTAGTGATTGATTAGTTATATAGAAGTGGGTTAGACAGCCTTGGATTTGGTACCGCAACCAAAGGAATTCTCTTCTTCAAAACTGCCCCAAACTTGTCCGAAAGATCCAGCTTCTCTCCTGCAGCAGGTAATTTCCAGTCGAAAGAATGCAAAAGCGAAGCAAGTGAAAACATCAACATCCTCTCAGCCACCGGTGTTCCTGCACAAATTCTTCTGCCAGACCCGAACGGCAAATAATTGAAATCATTTCCAGTATAATTAAATTTACCATCCAAAAATCTCTCAGGATAAAACTCCAATGGATTTTCCCAAATGGAGGGGTCTCGTTGTATTGCCCAAACGTTAACGAAAACGCGAGCGCCTTTTGGAACTGTGTAGCCTCGAATTATACAGGACTCACTTGGGGAATGAGGCACCAAGAGTGGGAGGGCAGGGTGCAAGCGAAGACCTTATTTTATTATGGCATCTAAGTAGTGTAGTTTGCGAAGCTCAGACTGTTCCACTATGTTGTCTTTTCCAACTACGCTCTCAATTTCTTGCTGGACTTTTTTCATGACTCGTGGTTTGTTCATCAGCTCTACCATCACAAACTCTATCGTGTTGGCGGTCGAGTCTGAACCACCAATCACCATATCCTGTTCCAAAGATTACAATATTAGTGTACGAAATCTTTAGCATTTCCAAATTTCCAAAGATTATATATATATATATATATATATATATATATATATATATATATATATGTGTGTGTATAAATGTTTAGCATATAGTTTTGTCCCAAGCAGAGGCATGCATTATTTTGAATAGGTTCATTGTTGGGGTATATAAAGTACGTAATCACATGCTTCTTTTATATATGTGTGTGCGGAGAGTGATCTATATATTTATATATTTAGTTAATATTATAAAATATTATAGTTAATTAGGAGTTCGATGTACTTTTAGTTTAAAATTGAAGTTCATCTAATTTTATATTTTGACTAAAAGATAATTTGAACCCCAAATTTTATACCGATATTGACTTTTGCACCCCTTTGAAGCTAAAAAGGTGTTTCAAGACACCCCAAACTTCATTATATCGTAAATAAACGCACACTTTCTTCACTTAACCCAATCAAAAGTGACCTAAGCTAAGGCTATAACACAAGTTTGGGGAGCAAATTGTCTTTTAGTCTTAAAAATTGGCAAAAATAATTAATTTTAAATAAAATAAAATAATTAATTTAAAATAAAATAATTAAAATAATAAAATTAAAATAAATGTGACGCCCCCAAAATTAGGTATACGTCACCCATCTTGGGTCGCCACTTACATGGTAAATAAATTCAAATACAAACTTAATTATACATCTGTCGTGTAACATACGACAATACATAAACTGAGAGTTCTAATAGGAATATTGTCATTTAGACAATATCCATACTCAAGGAGTCCTCATTACAACTATTATCACACTATTTCACAGAATAGTGAGGACTACTAATGCTATCCTCTGGACCATTACTCCGTTCCCCGAATCGTCCCAGTTATATTCTCATTTCCTGAAGAAAACGGTGAAAGAAAGGGTGAGCTCAACTAAATTTCAAGAAGAAATATTATGACTAAGATAATGCAGAATAAATTATCATTAGCCTTCAACAATGTTAAACTGATAAAATACAATAGACAATCAGTTTAACTGCAGCGGAATGTGCAATCCATTAAAAGAGTCAAGTAAAAAATAAAGTCTACTATCTTTTAGGTTTTAAAAGGTTTTCATCAATTTTTATCACTAAGGCTCGGTTTAATGAATAAACCACAATATCTAATCATCCTCGTCACTACTCGGTCAAGGATTTTCATCAAATTATCAATGGTCATGACTATCTTAATCGAATCACCCCGGTCATAATCATACCAAAAACTATCCATCATTTGCATTACAGCCACCGAGAGACTTTTGTCACATCATTTATAACAAGCCACGATTATACCGAATGATCCTCGTCAAAATCAAACTAAGTTCATCTACGCACGTAAGCCAAAAGATAACATAATATAACATGAGGATGATGACAATGACATAATAATTCAATAAAACAAGTTCAAAAATTATTTTATCCGTGAATTATTAACGTCCAAATTGTCAACAAGATATCTTGCTTTTAGAGTAAGTAAAATTCAAGAATGATCGGAAGAATATTTCCATGAAAAGATATCTTTGGATGAAACGCAAATATCAAGAATATTCTACTAATTTCATGGAGTATAGAAATCAAAGTTTTAACCAACCGGGTATAATAAAGAATGGAATAACAAAAGAAATCACCATGCATGCGGTACTTGCGATGTATGAAAGGTTATTCTAACTAATAATAATAACGGAACGGTCGGTGAAATTCACAATCGACAGGATGATCCAACGTAATAATAAATCTTTGAATAATAAACAATGGAACCAGTCCTGTAAAACACACGCATGTGATATTCCAAATGTAATAATAAATGCGGAATAATAAACAATGGAACCAGTCCTTATGTAAACACATGAATGAGATATTCCAAATGTAATAATAAAGAATGGAATAACGTAAGAAGATCACCAAGTATAGGGGATTCACAGATCACAGTTATTCCAATGTAATAAATAAGAATGGAATAACATAAGATTTCACAAAGTATATAGGTATCTGGCATATACAAAGTTATGTATAAGGTATACCACTTTTACAAAGTTATTCCAATGTAATAATAATGAATGGAATAATGAAGTTCTCTTCATGAATAAGAAAGAATAACACCCTTACGGTACAACAAATAATACCCCTTTACCGTAAAAAGACACTTGGATATCAAAGTAGTGAAGTACCGTAATACTCTTCTTTTTCTCTATAAATTTTCTCTCTATACTTTCTCTATAATTTCTCTCTAGAGTTTCAAAGTGAATTCGTAAGAAAATAATGAAGGAATGAGCTTCTATTTATAGAAAAATAGAATGCATAGTAATTAATCCATGAACGGTCCAGATTGATTTACTTTAATCGATTTCGTCCATATTTAAAGCAAAATCTTTTAAATAAAATATCATATATTCTATTTATATAAAAACATTTTACTATGCAAACACTATATGCAACACTATGCAAAACACATATGCAACACTATGCATAATAAAATATAATATATTCTATTTATAGAATAACTTTAATAAAGTATTCTCATTTTATTACGTTAATAATACTGAATAAAACAAAACGTCATTATTGCTATAATAATTCATATTATTAATCGACAATAATGGAATCAAACCGAGTGACTTCTCACATAAGCATCAATAATCAATATCGTGCTACTATGCAACCACACGACATCTTCAGTACTTTTACTACCGAGTAGTTCAACAAAGATCAACAGAAACTTCCGCCGTTATTTCATAAAATATTTTGTTCGGGTGAATAAGAACTCATGAATAGTAATTAAATGAATAGTAACTCGTGAATAGTACTCAACACAAAAAGTGTCCCAAATACTCGAGTGAACAATACTAGAGTGAATAGTAATTTTGGTGAATAAGAACTCCGTGAATAAGAACTCGAGAATAGTAACTCTCACACAAAAAGTGTCCCAAATACTAGAAAGTGAACAATACTAGAGTGAATAGTAATTTTGGTGAATAGTAACCCGTGAATAAGAAACTCGTGAATAGTAACCGTATTTTATACAACTTGTCTACTTTTTGAAAAATTTTCAAATATGACCCTTAACTTTAAAATTTTATCAATTTAACTATTCACCAAAATAGAAAAATTGAACACTTTTATTTCATAAAATTTGGGGTCTCACAATCTCCCTCCTTATGGAATTTCACCCTCGAAATTATAAGTGCGATACTGTATGATAAAGAGGTGAAGATACCTTGAATACCTTTATCGTTGAAAACATTAAATTCATCTTTGCAATCTTGCCAAAGATATTCATTAACAATTCATCTTTGCACTACAGCCAAAAGATATACAACCCAGAAACCAATAATGCCGAGACTCAACATTAATAGTATCACGACCACGAATTATCCATGCACTACGGGCCAAGGATAATTGTGTTTTCAATTACGATCATGATTATACCAACAATTCCTCGGTCATAATCATACCAAGTCCATCTATGCACGTAAGCCACGCATTTACTTTGAACACATCCATGAATTAATATTTCATTCACGAGACTCAAATTTCAATAATTAATCCACATCGTCAATCATCCCCGCACTACGTGCCAATGATATTCTTTAGTATCACGACCACGAATTATCCATGCACTACTAAAGAAAAGATAATCGTGTATTCATTAAGATATCACGACCACAATTATCCATGCACTACGTGCCAAAGATAATCGTGTATTCATTAGTATCACGACCACAAATTATCCATGCACTACGTACAAAAGATAATCGTGTATTCATTAAGATCACGACCACAAATTATCCATGCACCACGTGCCAAAGATAATCGTGTATTCATTAAGATCACGCGACCACAAATTATCCATGCACTCACGTGCGAAAGATAATTGTGTATTCATTAAGATCACGACCATAAATTATCCATGCACTACGACCCAAAGATAATCGTATATTCATTAAGATCACGACCACAAATTATCCATGCACTACTACCAAAGATAATCGTGTTTTCAATTACTTGTTATGATTATACCCTAACAATCCTCGGTCATAATCATACCAAGTCCATCTATGCACTACAGTGACGATGACTTTCAACATAATATAAGCATGAGGATAATGATATAAAGAATCAATCAAAATGAGATAAAGGATAAATATTAAACATTTATAATTTATCCGAGATTCAAGAATATCCCCATGTTATCAATCACTTAATAATCTCATAATCTAATATCATTAATATTATAACAATATTTTAATCACTTCTTAAATTTATAAACAATTTATCTCAATTGTTTACGCTTTACCATATAATGCATTTAATCATTCAAAATGCCATACTCATAAGATATCATCACCAATTATCAAATCCTCAAAAATATGCATATACTCTATATAGATTCTCTAACCATAAAATCCTATTTTTAACTTTTGTTACTTCACATAACATATTTAACTCATATGTTCAGAATTAAATTATTTTCATGAAAAATACTAAATCAGTCCCAAAAATATTTCTTTTCTGGGATTTAGCATAATATAGTTCCATAATGAAAATATATTTTTCTCGGAATTTTTAAAATTCATTTACTATTTTTCAAAAATCAATTTCTAATTAATTCCTTAAGAAATTAGCTACCTCAATTTTAACTCCAAAAATTCCCAAATCTTGGCAGGACCTTACACATGTTAATGTGAGCTTCCAGTTTAAATTTTATGGTCATCGGAAATATAGAACTCCGGTTATATCGTTTTTCGTCGGAAAAACCTAAATATTGAAATAGTCATAACTTGCTCATTTTAAGTCAGAATGAGCTCATTTTTGGACAGGAGGTACTTTATACCATATACCTTCATGTCCCAAAAGGCCAGAATTTTTCTCATAATTTAAGTGGCCGAAACAGTCCCTCTAAAATCATGGCAGCAGCTTTTTCGAATTTTGCAGCTTTGCACTCCTTTGCTAAAATCAGCCCACACAAAAATCTACAACACATTTTCCAGTAATTCCACTTGGATTAGTTAGGTAACTCATAGATCTAACTCTAGGATTTGACCACACTCAAAAATTCAAAATATAATAGGAGATATGATCAATTGAAGTTCATGTTACGTTTTTTTACCAAAATCTGATTTTTCAACCCTTTGTGATTTCTAAGAAACTTTCATGTTTTCACATACTAACCAACATAACTCATCATAAAACTTACTAATACCACGTATACCCATGATTTTCATTAGTCCAATGCTTTTATTATGACTTTCATCATAAACCACGTAAACTGTTCATTTTAGTTGAAGAAATATTTGAGGGTTTAAGAAATGGGTTTTGTACTGGGGTCAATACAAAATTCGATTTCACGCTCTAAGTAGGCTAAGAAGTCTTCAAGAATACACCAGGAAATTTATTAATAATAGAAATATCATTCAAAATCACATTCTCGTCCAAGACTTGGATAAGACGTCACATTAATACCAACTGTGACTTCTATCCCTCGACCTGAATAAGACCTCACAATGATACCTATAAACTTGCCATCTTCATTCACGATGTCGCCTACGAAAGTCCGCTTTGTGCATTCCACACAAGGAAGTCAACAACGAAAAGGTTCGGGGCTCTTTACTTATGGCTTGATATGACAATAATTGACTTTAGTAGTTTGGTTACTTGAATTCGCACAACAAAGTTGGTTATGAATATAAAAGCTAACTACCTTACGAAAAGCATGATGAGTAGTTAACCAATTGATTCCTAATATCACATCAAAGACAAGTATTTTTAAAAAGATAAGATCGACAGGTAACGTGAAAGTGTTTATTTGAATCAAACAAGATTTAAAAATAGTAAGCGATGAATTGAAGACTCCTACTAACGAAATTTCAACCAATAAGTCAAAGTCTAACTTCTCCGGAGTCAAATTTAAACGTTGAACGCAAGCAAGAGAGATAAAATAATGGGTAAAACCGGTATCTTATAAGGTATAGACTTCGCAATTTATAATTAACTAACCCGTGCTAACTTTGTTCGGTTTACTCGCTTTTTGAGAAGTCATGAAAAATGCACTTCCTAAAACCAACGACTTTGTTTTGTCCATATCCACATTTGGTGCCACCGTCCCCAAATTTAGACTTGACTTTGGTGCACAACAAAATTGAGCTAAATGACCTTCTCTTCTTGCAATTTCCACTTCTATTATCTTTGCCATGATTACCACCGGTGGTTACCATTCTTGGCATGATAATTTCCCCACGATGGTTATCATTGTTCGATAGTCATTGCCACCAAAGAAGATTATTATCGTGTTGTTGGTCGTTACCTTTTGTTTGAAAATAAATCAACACTCTCATGTGTAGCCATTGCTTATCTCAAAGATTTTCGGATGTCATTCTCAAACACCGCCACAAAACAAGGGTTAATTAACATATCACATATTATCCCTATACTCGACCAACCAATTAAATACCAAATAAATTTAGGTAGGTCATACTAGCGAAGGAATTCCCCGTCTCTCCCCTCCTAGTACTATTCTCACATCTTAGCCAGGGATCATATCCCTAAGCTCTGATACCAACTGTGACGCCCCCAAAATTAGGTATACGTCACCCATCTTGCGTCGCCACTTACATGGTACATAAATTCAAATACAAACTTAATTATACATCTGTCGTGTAACATACGACAATACATAAACTGAGAGTTCTAATAGGAATATTGTCATTAGACAATATCCATACTCAAGGAGTCCTCATTACAACTATTATCACACTATTTCACAGAATAGTGAGGACTACTAATACTATCCTCTGGACCATTACTCCGCTTCCCGACTCGTCCCAAATATATTCTCATTTCCTCAAGAGAACGGTGAAAGAAAGGTGGGCTCAACTAGCCCAAGAAAATATTATTACGACTAAGATAATGCGTAATAAATTATCATTAGCCTTCAACAATGTTAAACCGATAAAATACAATAGACAACCAGCTTAATCATAGCAATGAATGTGCAATCCATTAAAAGAGTCAAGTAGAAAATAAAGTCTACTATCTTTTAGGTTTTAAAAGGTTTTCATCAATTTTTATCACTAAGACTTAGTTTAATGAATAAACCACAATATCTAATCATCCTCATTACACACGGTCAAGGATTTTCATCAAATTATCAATGGTCACATGACTATACCGAATCACCCCGGTCATAATCATACCAAAACTATCCATCATCGCATTACATATGAGACGCCCCAAAATTAGGTATACGTCACCCATCTTGGGTCGCCACTTATATGGTACATAAATTCAAATACAACTTAATTATACATCCGTAGGTAACATACTGACAATAATACATAAACCGAGAGTTCTAATAGGAATATTGTCATTTAGACAATATCCATACTCAAGAGTCCTCATTACAACTATTATCACACTATTTCACGAATAGTGAGGACTACTAATGCTATCTTCGGACCATCACTCTTTTTCCCGACTCGTCCCAGCTATATTCTCATTTCCTGAAGAGAACAGTGAAAGAAAGGGTGAGCTCAACTAGCCCAGTAAGAAATATTATGACTAAGATAATGCAGAATAAATTATCATTAGCCTTCAACGAGTGTTAAACTGATAAAATACAATAGACAACCAGGTTTAATCAAGCAATGAATGTGCAATACATTAAAAGATTCAAGTAGAAAATAAAGTCTACTATCTTTTAGATTTTAAAAGATTTTCATCAATTTTTATCACTAAGGCTCGCTTTAATGAATAAACCACAATATCTAATCATCCTCGTACCACGGTCCAAGGATTTTCATCAAATTATCAATGGTCATGACTATACCGAATCACCCCGTCATAATCATACCAAAACTATCCATCATCGCATTACAGCCACCGAGGACTTTTGTCACATCATTTATAACAAGCCATGATTATACCGAATGATCCTCGGTCATAATCATACTAAGTTCATCTATGCACGTAAGCCAAAGATAACATAATATATCATGAGGATGATGACAATGACATAATAATTCAATAAAACAAGTTCAAGAATTATTTTATCCGAGAATTAAGTAACGTCCAAATTGTCAACAAGATATCTTTGTTTGTAGAGTAAAATTCAAGAATGATCGGAAAGAATATTTCCATGAAAAGATCTTTGGATGAAACGAAATATCAAGGATATTCTACTAATTTCATGGAGTATAGAAGTTAAAGTTTTAACCAACCGGGTATAATAAAGAATGGAATAACAAAAGAAATCACCACGTAAATGCGGTACTTCAGACATGACAAAGTTATTCCAATGTAATAATAATAATCGGAACCAGTCGTGAAATTCACACAATCGACGGATGATCCAACAGAATAATAAATGCTTGAATAATAAACAATGGAACCAGTCCTGTAAAACACACGATGTGGATATTCCAAATGAATAATAAATGCGGAATAATAAACAATGGAACCAGGTCCTTGTAAAACACACATGAGGATATTCCAAATGAATAATAAAGAATGGAATAATGTAAGAAGATCACCAAGTATAGGGGATTCATGATATACAAGTTATTCCAATGTAATAAATAAGAATAGAATAATATAAGGATTTCACCAAGTAAAGGGTATCCGCATATACAAGTTATGTATAGGGTATACCACTTTTTACAAAGTTATTCCAACAAAATAATAATGAATGGAATAATGTAAGTTCTCTTCATGAATAAGAAAGAATAACATCCCTTACGAAAGTACAACAAATAATACCCTTACCGTAAAAAGACACCGGATATCAAAGTAGTGAAGTACCAAAATACTCTTCTTCTTTCTCTATAGATTCTCTCTATAATTTCTCTCTCAGTAGTTTCAAAGGAATTCGTAAGAAAATAATGAAGGAATGAGCTTCTATTTATAGGAAAATAGAATGCATAGTAATTAATCCATGAACGGTCCAGATTGATTTACTTTAATCAGACGGTCCATATTTAAAGCAAAATCTTTTAAATAAAATATAATATATTCTATTTATATAAAAATATTTTACTATGCAAACACTATTCAACACTATGCAAAACACTATTCAAAATACTATGCAATACTATGCATAATAAAATATAATATATTCTATTTATAGAATAACTTTAATAAAGTATTCGCTTTATATAAAAAGATGTTTCGCATTTTATTACGTTAATAATACGAATAAAACAAAACGTCATTATCGCTATAATAATTCTTATTATTAATCGACAATAATGGAATCAAACTGAGTGACTTCTCACATAAGCATCAATAATCAATACCGTGTGCTACTATGCAACCACACGTATTACTGTACTTTTACTACCGAGTAGTTCAACAGTATCAACGGTAAAACTTCCGCCAAGTTATTTTAATAAAATATTTTTTGTCGCTTTCTCAATCGACAATAATTACATTCGCTAGGGTCCACCAATGATTGAGTAGTTGTACGAATATTCCCTCGCTAAATCGAATATTCCCAGACCAATCGAATATAATATAACCACTGCATACTTTGCAAAATTTATAAATACTACCCACAACTATAATATTTATCTCAAATTCACACCATAATATTAAAAATTATTTCGACAAAATTTAAATCTTTATTGATAAAATCTCGGGTCTCACAATCTCCCTCCTTATGGAATTTCGCCCTCGAAATTAGAATAAATACACTGTATGATAAAGAGATGAGGATACCTTGAATACCTTTATCGTTGAAAACATTAAATTCATTTTTGCAATCCTACCAAAGATATTCATTAACAATTCATCTTTGCACTACGAAAGCCAAAGATATACAATCAGAAAACCAATAATGCCTTTGAGACTCAAACTTAATAAAGTATCACGACCACGAATTATCCATGCACCAATCGCCAAGGATATTCGTGTTTTCAATTACTGATCATGATTATACCGAATAATCCTTGGTCATAATCATACCAAGTCTATCAATACACTACTACCAAAGATGACTTTTACCACATCCATGAATTAATATTTCATTCTTTGAGACTCAAATTCAATAATTAATCCATATCATCGAATCATCCCCGCACTACAAGGGCCAAGGATATTCATTAGTATCACGACACAACGAATTATCCACGCACTACTACCAAAGATAATCGTGTATTCATTAAGATCACGACCACAAATTATCCATGCACTACTACCGAAAGATAATCGTGTATTCATTAGTATCACGACCACAAATTATCCATGCACTACTACCAAAGATAATCGTGTATTCATTAGTATCACGACCACAAATTATCCATGCACTACTACCAAAGATAATCGTGTATTCATTAAGATCACGACCACAAATTATCCATGCACTACTACCAAAGATAATCGTGTATTCATTAGTATCACGACCA
The DNA here is from genome assembly GCA_020205615.1 of Panax quinquefolius. Classification (NCBI taxonomy): domain Eukaryota; kingdom Viridiplantae; phylum Streptophyta; class Magnoliopsida; order Apiales; family Araliaceae; genus Panax; species Panax quinquefolius. Next base: position 5,026,714 of record CM035163.1, on the reverse strand, counting down.
CGAATTATCCATGCTACTACCAAAGATAATCGTGTATTCATTAGTATCACGACCACGAATTATCCATGCACTACTACCAAAGATAATCGTGTATTCATTAAGTATCACGACCACAAATTATCCATGCACTACTACCAATGATAATCGTGTATTCATTAGTATCACGACCACAAATTATCCATGCACTACTACCAAAGATAATCGTGTTTTCAATTACGGTATATGATTATACCGAACAATCCACAGTCATAATCATACCAAGTCCATCTATGCACTACAGGCCACGTATGACTTTCAACATAATATAAAATATGAGGATAATGATATAAAGAATCAATCAAATGAGATAAAGGATAAATATTAAACATTTATAATATAATTTATCCAGATTCAAGAATATCCCCATGTTATCAATCACTTAATAATCTCATAATCTAATATCATTAATATTATAACAATATTTTAATCACTTCTTAAATTTATAAACAATTTATCTCAATTGTTTACGCTTTACCATATAATGCATTTAATCATTCAAAAATGCCATACTCATAAGATATCATCACCAATTATCAAATCCTCAAAAAATATGCATATACTCTATATAGGATTCTCTAGCCATAAAATCCTATTTTCAACTTTCATTACTTCACATAACATATTTAACTCATATGTTCAGTAATTAAACTATTTTCATAAAAATACCAAATTAGTCCCAAAAATATTTCTTTTCTGGGATTTAGCATAATATAGTCCCATAATGAAAATATATTTTTCTCGAATTTTAAAAATTCATTTACTATTTTTCAAAATCAATTTCTAATTAATTCCTTAAGAAATTAGCTACCTCAAGTTTAACTCCAAAATTCCCAAATCTTGGCAGGACCTTACACATGTTAACGTGAGCTTCTAGTTTAAATTTCATGGTCATCGGAGTTATAGAACTCCGATTATAGCATTTTTTGTCGGAAAAACCTAAATATTGAAATAGTCATAACTTGCTCATTTTAAGTCAGAATGAGCTCATTTTTGGACAGGAGGTACTTTATACCATATAATTTCATGTCCCAAAAGGCCAGAATTTTTCTCATAATTTAAGTGGCCGAAACAGCCCCTCTAAAATTATGGCAGCAGCTTTTTCGGTTTTTACAGCTTTGCACTCCTTTGCTAAAATCAGCCCACACAAAAATCTACAACACCTTTTCCAGTAATTCCACTTGGATTAGTTAGGTAACTCATAGATCTAACTCTAGGACTTGACCACACTCAAAAATTCAAAATATAATAACAGATATGGTCAATTGAATTTTATGTTACGTTTTTCACCAAAATCTGATTTTCAACTCTTTGTGATTTCTAAGAAACTTTCATGTTTTTACATACTAACCAACATAACTCATCATAAAACTTACTAATACCACGAATACCCATGATTTTCATTAGTCCAATGCTTTTATTATGACTTTCATCATAAACCACGTAAACCTGCTCATTTTAGTTGAAGAAATATTTGAGGGTTTAAGAAATGGGTTTTGTCTTTGGGGTCAATACAAAATTCGATTTCACGCTCTAAGTAGGCTAAGAAGTCTTCAAGAATACACCAGGAAATTTATTAATAATAGAAATATCATTCAATATTGTGACTCTCATCCAAGACTTGGATAGTACGTCACATTGATACCAACTGTGACTTTTATCCCTTAACCTAGATAGTACCTCACAATGATACCTATAACCTTGCCATCTTCATTCACGATGTCGCCCTCTGAAAGTCCGGCTTGGGTGCATTCCACACAAGGAAGTCAACAACGAAAGGTTCAAATCTTTTACTTATGGCTTGATATGACAATAATTGACTTTAGTAGTTTGGTTACTTGAATTCGCACAACAAGTTGGTTATGAATATAAAAGCTAACAACCTTACGAAAAGAATAATGAGTAGTTAATTAATCGTTTTCAAAAATTACCTCAAAGGCAAGTATTTTCAAAGAGATAATATCGACAGGTAACGTGAAAGTGTTTATTTGAATCAAACAAGATTTAAAAAACAGTGGAGGTAACGAAGGCTCCTACTAACGAGGTTTCAACCAACAAGTCAAAGTCTAACTTCTCCGAAGTCAAATTTAAACGTTGAACACGACTAGGTGAAATAAAAGAGTGGGTAGAACCGGTATCTAACACGGTATAGACTTCGCAAAGAGCTTATGATTAACTTACCCGTGATAATTTTATTCGGGTTCCTCGTCACGAAGAAAAAACGCTCTCTTTAAACTACACGGCTTTGGTTTATGCAGGGATGACCTTTGGTGCCTCCATCCTAGTTGAATTTGTCTTCGATAAACGACAAAATCGAGCTAAGTGACCTTCTCTTCCACAATTATAACATGCTTTGACTGAGCATGGCGCGATTCGGATGATGTGTCCCTCTCCTCCACATTTGAAGCATATGATAGGTGGTCTTTCTCCTTCCTTAACAACGGTCTTTGGTCTTTGCGTCTTTCCATCATTGTTGAATCTCCTTTTCTTGAAATGTCCATTCTTATTGTTTTGGCCTCGATTACCACCAAGTGGTTACCATATCCGCTTTCTTGATTCCCTCCACGCTTGTTGTCACCGCTCGATGACTACTCTTGCTTTGGTATTATAATTTTGCTTGCTTACTCTCTTTTTAGTTGCGTTGACTCGTTATCGCGCTCCACTAATCGAGCCCTATTTACAACATCTGAATAAAAACACGGTTTATGAGAAATAAGATGTTGACGATATCGGGTTTCAAACCTCTTAAAAACATTCGCGTCATTCGCTCCTCATTATCGACCAAATGGGATGCAAACCAGATAACTCGGCAAACTTAGCCTCATCTTGTGACACGGTGGCCATATTATTTTACTCCACTTGATAAACTCCACCTCCTTCATGTGACGAATACTTTCGGAAAGTACTTGTCATTGAACAACTCTTGGAACTTCTCCCAAGACATCTTGAGTATGTCGATGCAGGTGCGTTTCTGATTCCCACCAAGAATCCGCTTTCTTCACGCAACATAAAGGTGGCAAATGGAACCTTTTGCTCCTCTAAGCATCCCAAGACATCAAATATCTTGGTGATCCGCTTTAACCACGATCCGCCTTTAAGTGGTTCTCGCTTTCCCAAAACTCCCGGTGGTCCTAGCTCCTTGAACTACTTAGCGGTGACCGGCCGTGGGTTGCCATTATTTTCACCGCTTTATGAATGAGGAGCCGCCTTCGTCGATGTTGTATGAATTCTAAAAACTCATAAACGTCTCAGTCGTTCGTCATTTGATCGGTGTTATTGTTTACGGGAGGATTATCGCCATCCCGTCGCACATTATCCTCGATTATTGATCTGTGAAAACTCAAGCGGTCTCTCGTGCTCCATTCTTTATCTCAACATTTTCTAGGATGCCATTTTCAAATACTGCCACAAAACAAGGGTTAATTAACATGTCACATATTATCCCTATACACTGACCGACCAATTAAATACCAAATAAATAAGAAAGAATAACATCCCTTACGAGTACAACAAATAATATCCCTTAGAATGGGTGTTTTTGATAAAAAAAATTGTTAAATTCACAACAGAAAATATATTTTTCGCAATAGAGTGTCGCTATAGATCTTATAGTGCTATAGCGATGGTAAAAACGATCGCTATACATCTACAACGACACTTTTATTATAAAATGCCTTTTGATAACTTTTGGGCACATTACAAGAAAAACAAGGGATATAGCCACGGTAGCTGACCGTGGCTAGACTCCTTTGCTCACGTCACACAGCCTTTAGTCCCTAATTTCATATCAAATTGATCAATAGCAACAGCCTCACGGATATGACCGTCGCTACATCACCCAAAACCATACTTTACTCTATACCAACGATCGTGTAACACTATAGCTACGCTACATTCACAGATGTAAAATAACTTCCGCTAGCTACTCTTTACTCGAAAGGTGGCTCTCATCAGATTGATTGATTTAAAATATGAAGGGACATTTTAGGCGAGCCTGCCTGCCTGCCTGGTTACAGAGAATTGTAGTACTGTGGCTCGGATAGCCTAGGAGTTGGTACTGCAATCAAAGGTATTTTCTTTTTCAATACAATTCCAAACTTCTCTGAAAGGTCTAGCTTCTCTCCCGCAGGTAATTTCCAGTTAAAAGAATGCAAAAGTGAAGCAAGTGAAAACATCACCATCCTCTCAGCCATTGCTATTCCTGCACAAACTCTTCGACCAGACCCAAACGGGAAATAATTGAAGTCATTTCCACTATACTCCAATTTTCCATCCACAAATCTCTCAGGACGAAACTCCAACGGATTTTCCCAAATGGAGGGGTCTCGTTGTATTGCCCAAACGTTCACGAAAACACGAGCGCCTTTTGGAATTGTGTAGCCTCCGATTATACAGGACTCGCTAGGGGAATGAGGCACCAAGAGTGGAAGGGCAGGGTGCAACCGAAAAACCTCTTTCATTATGGCATTTAAGTAGTTTAGTTTCTGAAGGTGAGACTCTTCCACTGTGTTATCATTTCCAACTATGCTATCAATTTCTTGCTGGGCTTTTTCCATCATTTCTGGTTTGTTCATCAGCTCAGCCATGGCCAATTCAATAGTGTTCGAGCTCGTGTCTGTACCTCCCACCACCATATCCTGCACGCGTGTCCAAAGGTTAATTATTGCATCACTTGTACATAAATTAATTTATTTTAGCCAGTTTTAACGTACATTTATAACAAAATTTAATTAGATGCTACATTTTTTTAAAAAGAATTAATTATTTTTCTCAATCATGTTCCCCACTCTTGTTGATCATTTGCTTTTCCACAGCTCATAGTAAGGACATTGTTTTTGGTGTTGTGATCGTCATAGAAATGGAAATATAATAAATTAAACACCATCACTATGGCCGGACAATTAATTAATTATTAAATGAATGGAATATATACAAATTAAACCATCATTATCGCCTGCCTAGACGACCTTACCTTATTTATTCAATCATGGAAAATGTTTAATATATATTTGCCTTCAATTTAGACAGGACAATATGATAAACATAAATAAAATCATCATCTGATTAGATATAATTATATATAGTTCTAGTTTATCCAAATAGTTACAAAGCCTGTGAACTTAATTAATTACCTTTTGATTCCTAAATCATAATTAATTAATAAAGTAAAAACTGAACATTAGTAGTGTTCATTAGGATTTTGATGTATTTTTGGTTCAAAATAGTACGTAGCTTATCTAAATGAAATATTTTCTAATCTCTTATGTAGAATGATATCGATGTTAAAACTTAACAGTCCTGGACAAATAAGAATATGGATGCGTACCAAGAGCAAGGCTTTAAGGTGGTTCATGGTTAGAGGTGTTTTGGCATCTTCTTCATCCCTGAGGTTCAATAAAACCTGCAAAAAATCTTTGCTCTCTTTCCCGCCATCCCCATCCATTTTCAGCCGTTGCTCGATCATTGCATCAAATATTCGATCAAGTTTCATGGTTACACTCTTCATCTTCTTCTCGATCCCTTGCAAATCAAACTGGGCCAAACCAGGAAAAAAATCCGATATATTTGGCTTCCCCACTTGGGCCGACACCTCACCCACCACCTGCCTGAATTCTGCCCCAATACTATCCCTTTCTTTGCCCTGAACCGTACCACCCCCACCGGCGAAGCTACATGTTAACCAGTGGGGGCAATTGCACCCACTGGATTTTTTATTTTTTTTTTAATATATGATAAATAATTTTGTTGTTGTGGGTTAAAACAGTCAATTGCACCCACTGAAATTGGGTTTGGGTATTACCCTTTACTATTGCACCCACTCTTTTATTCATTCCAGCTAGATGCCCTCAGGCCTCATACACACATTTTACTTCATCTCGATTCTCGCTTGTTCGCTGAGTCCTGAGAGAGTGAGAGTTAGCGAGACTGCCAAGTGCCAAGACATCAGACATGGACCGAAGGTCTGAACTCTGAAGCTACTGAAAAGGAATCATCAGGCCATCGTCTTCGGCTCTTCCCCAAGAGTCAAGACGGCAAGACCCCAACCCCAAAGGCCTAAGCCATCTACAGATGGTAAAATTTATGCTTTTAGGGTTTTTCATAATCATATGTTTTATGTGTAAATATCAAATTGTTGAATGGTTTGTGAATTTCTGATAGTTTCCATCTTTTGAGAGGGTAACTAGGTATTGGGTGAGGAATAATAGTAGAATTATAATTGGGGTTTCCTTGATTTTTGTCTAATTGGGTTTTTTTTTTTGTACATCACCGAGATAGTAGAATATCAAATTTATGCTCTGTTTGCATTTTGCTCTATCAAATTTATGTTCTGTTTGTCTAATTGCTCTGCTTTTTGTGTGAGTTGCTCAAATTTATGCTCTCTTTTGTATTACTCGATTTCTTGCTCAATAAATAGAATAATCAAGCTCTTGTATTATATTTATATGGTATATATCTCGCACAACAAGAAAGAAAAAAATGAGTTAACATTAATAACCAAAATTAATATGGCAAAGATTAACACCCCAAATCCCATCTTTCCACTATTTCAAAGATTTATCTAAATTTACCAATGAGGCAATGACTAGAAAACTATAAATCATAGGCATGTCTAATAAAGATGATCAACTTGAAGTGTCAGGCCTTCCTCCATCACTAGAGCTTGTAGTTCTATTTTATTAATTTATTGTCTTCTTATACCACATTCTTTTATCAGACAACTACTATGGACAAATTTGTATTCAAAAAAGCTTCTGCATTTGAAGGATCATGTTCTAACAAAAATCAGAAAATGGATGATGATAAAGTAGATTTGGGAAATCTTGAAGCAGACCCCGGGTTGCGAAAGAAAATATCAAAGTATCATCCTAATATTCAAGATGACGTAAGAAGAGCATTCATGCTAAAAGGTCCTTGTCATCCGCTCAAACATAACTTCCCATAGACACAAATTGGGAGCTACCTACGTAGATTTAATCCTTCTTGGTTTAAAGAATATGGAAATTAGTTGGAGTATAGCATAGCTATTAATGCAACATTTTGCTTATGTTGCTATCTATTTAGGCAGGACATTGGAAAACAAGCGGTGGTGATTCTTTTAGTACTAACGGGTTCACAACATGGAGCAAGAAAGAGAGATTTGATATTCACGTTGGAGGGCCTAATAGTACTCATAACCAAGCTTGGAGTAAATGTCAAGATCTGATGAAACCAAAGCAAAACATTCAAAATGTTTTTATTAAACATTTTGAACAAACGAGACTTGAATATCGAATTCGCTTAAATGCATCAGTTGATTGCATAAGATTTCTTTTGCGTCAAGGGTTATCCTTTCGTGGGCACGATGAAGATGAGGATTCAAGTAATAGAGGAAATTTCTTACAGCTTCTACAATTTCTTGCTGATCACAATGAAAATATCAACAATGTTGTGTTGCAAAATGCTCCAAAAAATCTGAAATTGGTGTCAAGTGATATTCAGAAAGATATTATAAATTGTGTTGCATTAGAAACTACCATTGCTATCATTAGTGATATTGGAGATGATGTATTTGCAATATTAGTTGATGAGTCACGTGATATTTCAATCAAAGAACAGATGGCCATAGCTTTACACTATGTGGATAGAAAGGGATGTGTTGTTGAACGTTTTGTTGGTATAATTCATGTTACTAGTACTACTGCTTCATTGCTTAAAGAAGCAATTGAGACCTTTTTCTCAAGTCACGGACTAAGTTTATCAAGAATACGTGGTCAAGGGTACGATGGAGCCAGTAACATGCGAGGTGGATTTAATGGTCTCAAAACCTTAATTATGAACGAGAATCCGTTTGCATTTTATGTCCATTGTTTTTCTCATCAACTCCAATTAACTATCAGAATGCATTAGTAAGCATAGACACATTGTTTGGTTTTTTAACAAGGTTTCTGAGTTGTTAAATGTGGTTGGAGCATCATGCAAGCGCCGAGATAGTCTTCGAGAGAAAGAAGCTACTAGAGTCGGGGAAGCATTGATGAATAATGAACTTCAAAGTGGGAAAGGCTTACATCAAGAAACTAGTCTTAAACGGGCAGGTGACACACGTTGGGGATCAACATTATGAGACACTTTTGAACTTAATTCTTATGTTCTCCTCAGTGATTGATGTACTTGAGGAGGTTTCAGATGATGGTTTGGTATACCAACAAAAAGGTATTGCTTTTGGTTTATTAGAGTCATTGCAATCATTTGGTTTTGCATTTGATCTAATATTGATGAGAAAAATATTGGGAATAACAAATGAATTATCACAAGCATTGCAAAGAAAGGATCAAGACATTGTAAATGCTATGGAATTAGTTAAAGTGTCTAAGCAACTATTGAAGGCTATGAGAGATGAAGGATGGGAGAAACTACTGGATGAAGTTTGTTTATTTTGCAACAAACACAAAATTAACATTATAGATATGAATGCTTTATTCCATGGGAGATCAAGTCGAAAATCTCAAGGTATTACAAATTTTCACCATTATTATGTTGAGATATTTTGTACTGTTTTGGATTGGCAACTTCAAGAATTAAATGATCGTTTTACGGAAGCAAGTACCGACTTATTTTTATCGTTGGCATGCTTAAATCCTAATGATTGTTTATAGTTTTGATAAGGATAAATTGATTCATCTCGCTAGCTTTTATTTGAATGACTTTTCTCAAATAGATATTATGAAACTTGATAGTCAACTAGATAATTACATTTCTGATATGCGGACAAATCAAGAGTTTTTGGAAGTTCAAGGGATTAGCGGTCTTGCAAGAAAGCTCGTAGGTACTAAGAAACATATTGTATTTCCTTTGGTATATCGCCTTTTCTAAAGTTGGCATTAATCTTACCGTGCTGAATTCTTCTTCGTTGAAAGAGCTTTTTCTGCGATGAAGATAATTAAGAGTAGGTTGCGCAATTCCATGGAAGATCAACTGATGAATGATTGCTTGATTACATACATCGAGAAGGATGTATTTGATTGCATTGACAATGAAAGTATTATGCAACGATTTCAACGAATGAAAATGCGCAGAGGACAATTGTAATTGTTATATTATACTAGTTATTTTTTGTGTATAAGTTTGATGGGTACAACAATGACATATATTATATATTTTTGGTTATATATTTAAGTCATTTTTTGTTGCTATAATTATTAATTTTGATTTATTGTTTGATACTCTAATAATCGCCCCCACTGTCAATAATTCCTGGCTTCGCCACTGACCACCCCACAACATGTTTGTTATTACATTAAGCACAGTCAAGAACATTTGTTCACCCAAGTTAACCGGACACTCGGTCTGACTATACAAGTGTTTAATTGTGTTTGAATCTCGTTTGGCCACCGGTCGTATACCACGAGTCCGGGGGGCATTCCCGAGCATTTTACGTACACAAACTTTTCTCAACATTCGCCACTCGGGCCCATAGGGTGTCCACACAATGTCATAACCCCTGTAGTCCATGGTTTTGGTCGCAGCCGGGACATCACGGTTCGCAAAGGTAACACCGTGGTCTTTGAGCACCTCACGCGCCAAGACAGATGAAGTGACCACGATGTTTACCTTCCTACCAAGCCTAAGGGTTAGGATCGGACCGTAAGTCCGAGCCAGGCCAGCTAGGTAGGAATGGAGCTCGGGCTTCAAAAAGGGGAGGCTTCCTACCACCGGGAGGCCTTTCGGCCCAGGTGGCAATGGTAATTGTTTTGGTTTCGAATTTTCAATGAAAATCCATGAGAACCATGAAATTGTGAAAAGAACAAGGGCGAGGCTGAGGAGTATTCGAGCAATTTGGTCATTGGTATCGTTGCTTTGCCACCCCCAGGACCAAAAATTATAGGTAGAAGTGTTCATATTTTTAAGATAATTGGCAAAGGCAGAGAACAGAGATATAAAATTGGAAGTACTTGAAACAATTAATGTAAATATATAAGGTTGATAGGATCTTTTGTTTTACATTTCGTTGATGCTTTCGAAATTTATTTTGTCTTCAACGTTAGAGATCAAGACAGGAGTTAACTGTGTAAGCCTAGCTGTCACACACACACATTATAGCTGGCAATTTAGTTGTTTTGACTTTTTTCCCTGTGCAACCAGCATATTACACACTTTAATAAATTCATCATTAGAGAGCATTTCCTAACTACAAAATTAAGTTTTAATCATTAAAACTAACAACATATTTTTAAAATTAATCATTAATATATATATATATATATAGAAGTGCACAGTAGTATAACTTTTAAAGTTATACAGTCTACGATCGTAGTCACTCCACGATTTATAAATTCATTCTACTATCGTGACTACTCTACGTTAGTAGAGTGAATTCACTCTACTATATGTGGACTATTCTACGATCGTAGAGTAAAATCACTCTACGATCGTAGACCGTGTAACTTTAAAAGTTACATGGTTGTGTATTTTTATTTTTACCATATATATATATATATACACGGTCCGGATTTTAAAACTTTTACCTTTATTCAAATTTCATCTTGCTCACCCCTTTAACGACGGATAGAGGCGATGATTCTATCTGTCGCTATATATAGAACTGTCAATTACTTATATCATGTCCGCTAAAAGCTAAAAGCTAAAGACAACGGTTCTATATATAACGACTTTTACATAAATCGCCATAAAAGGAAATGAAACAAAGTGAATCTAGATAAGGCATGAGCTTAAAGATCTCACAATATATATATATATATATATATATATATATATATATATATATATATATATATTTCTATTGATCATGACCAATTAACTGGATAATTAAACAAAAGCACACAACTTTAAGAAGTCACTCACATAATTTATACACCAGCAGCCACTTGAAATATATATAATATAATAGAACAAAAGACAATATTTCTTTATTATTTCCCTTATTCATTTAATTACATTAGTAGGAAATTAGGTTTTGCCATCATATTTTTCTTCACATTGTACTGTATATTAATTATTACACAAGAAGTAACTCTCCTACATCTTACTTTACTCGTAGAGAGCTTCGTTGAGCGCTGGATTGGATAAACTTGGTGTAGGAACAACAACAAGAGGTATTTTCTTCTTCAACACAATCCCAAACTTGTCCGATAAATCTAACTTTTCTCCTTCCGGCAATTTCCAGTCAAAAAAATGAACCAGCGCAGCTAGTGAAAGCAAGAACATCCTCTCAGCCATAGCAGTTCCAGCACAAATTCTTGGGCCAGAACCAAAAGGAAAATATCTGAAGTCATTTCCCATAAAATAATTTATAATTAGAATCCATGAACCTCTCTGGAATTGAAGAAACCGTGAATGGCTTTCCTGCCTATTGATATGATTTAGTCATCTATATATACAAAAGAATAGCAAGAAAATAGGCTAATCTAATTCCTAAACTCATGCTTAACTAGAAATTAGGAAATTAGAGCTGTAATGCTAATCTAATTCCTAAACTCACGCTTAACCATATATACGGTACATTAATAGAATATCTCAATAATATCTCAATACCCCCCTCAAGTTGGAGCATGAGGATCATAAATGCCCAACTTGGAAAGCAGAAACTAAAATTGACGTGTCCCCAAAGGCTTGGTAAAGATGTCTGCAAGCTGAACTGTGGTAGGAACATATGAAGGGAGAATAGTTCCATCTTGGATAGCATCACGGACAAAGTGACAATCTGCTTCAATGTGCTTTGTTCGTTCATGGAAGACAGGATTCTGTGCAATATGTAAAGTTGATTGACTATCACAGTATAAACCAATAGCAGCAGGATGGTGAATCCCCAAGCTAAGGAGAAGACCCTTCAACCATTTCAATTCACAAGTAAGAGAAGCCATAGAGCGATATTAAGCCTCTCTAGAAGAACGTGACACAAAGATGGGTTGTTTCTTAATTTTCCAAGAAATCGAGGAATGACCAAAAACACAAGCCAACACAGTGAGAGAGCGGCGAGTAAGAGGACAAGTTTGCCCAATCGAATCACACCAACTTTGTCGAAAGAGAGAGAGCTATCAGCTCGAAGTAAAACTCCTTGTCCAGGAGAACCCTTCAAATAGCGAACAACTCGCAAAGCGGCTTCCCAATGTTCCGGCCTCGGTTGTTGTAGGAACTGTGATAAAACATGAACAGAGTATGCCAAATCAGGACAAGTGACCGTTAAGTAAATCAAACGACCAACCAAGCGACGATAAGGTTTCGGATTAGACAAAGAATCTCCTGAAGCATGAGAAAGCCGATGGTTTTGCTCAATGGGAAAGGATGCGAGCTTGGCACCTAAAAAACCAGTCTCAGAAATAATGTCAAGAGAATACTTTCGTTGGCAAAGAAATATACCATCAGAACTGCGTGCCACCTCGATCCCGAGGAAATATTTAAGAACCCCGAGATCTTTCATATGGAAACATGTGCTCAAATAGTTCTTAAAGACTCTCAAAGCAGCATAATTATTCCCAGAAATAATTAAATCATCAACATACACCAAAACATTGATTTGAATATCACCCTTAGTATAAGTAAAGAGAGAATAATCAGCATAGGATTGTAGAAAACCATACTCTTTTAAAGCAGTGACAAGTTTGGCAAACCAACACCTCGGTACCTGTTTCAAGCCATATAATGACTTTCGAAGACGACACACCATATCAGGTTGAGAAGACCCAAAACCAAGAGGAAGCTTCATATAGACTTCCTCATTAAGATCCCCGTGCAAAAAAGCATTATGCACATCCATCTGATGCAGCTCCCAATTTTTAGATTCTGCAATGGCTAAGAAAGCACGAACCGTGACCATCTTTGCAACTGGCACAAAAGTCTCGTGATAATCGATCCCAACAATTTGATGATTACCAAAAACAACCAAACGAGCTTTAAGCCGTTCAACACTGCCATCAGAGTTATACTTGATTTTATAGACCCATTGACTACCAAGAGTGCGTTTACCAGGTGGTAATTTTTGCATAGTCCAAGTACCATTATCTTCTAAAGCACGAATTTCTGTTTGCATAGCATGACGCCATCCTACATCTGTCATAGCTTCTTTAAATGATTTCGGTTCAGAACCTGCAGTAACAGCGGCAAGAAACTTCTGATGTCTAACAAAAAATTTTGCACAATTAATATAATGTGTTATAGGAAAGGGCGTACCTAAGGAAACGGATGGCGCGAGTGAACTTGGAGAGAGGGTAGATGGACTTTTTGTGATCACAGTGTTAGTAACGTAGTCACGAAGCCGAACGGATGGAACCTTTTCACGAAATCCACGTCCCATGGGAGTTTCATTAATAGAATCCGGAGCAGCCCCTACTGGCCCCCCTGCAGATGGATGTTGGAGTGGATAGGTGGGCTGAACTGGCCTTTGTTCAGCATCCGCGCCAGACAGTGAATCATTAGTTTTTGGGCTTTGGATGGTGACATGTAGTGGGGAGGATTCATTTGTGGGCTCAAGTTCATCGGACAATTATGCAGGATCCCCAAAAATATTAAAATCAAAGTCATCATCACCCAAATTCATGCTGCCAAAATTATCTTTAGAACGAATAGTAGTAGAAGTATTTTCGGCAAAAGGAAATTGATTTTCAAAGAACTTAACATCCCTAGAAACAAAAAAAAACTGTTAGTTTCTAGATCAAAAAGTCTCCACCCTTTCTTTCCAAAAGGATACCCAACAAAGACACATTTTCGACTTCGACTTGCAAATTTATCATTCTTTGCTCGTTGATTATGGGCATAACATAAAGAACCAAACACTCGCAATTCATCAAAAACTGGCAAAGTATTAAATAAAATTTCATAAGGTGTTTTATTTTGAAGAACACTCGAAGGTGTTCGATTGATCAAATGAGAAGCTGCCAAGACACATTCACCCCAAAAATAAAGAGGAAGATGACTTTGAAAACGCAAAGCCCTTGCCCTCGTTAAAATATAATATAGCTGCTTACGTTCAACTCTGCCGTTCTCATTGTGGAGTTCCCACACAAGAGGTTTGAAATAAAATCCCATTTGAAAGAAAATAATCTGTCAAACAGTGAAACTTCGTCCCATTATCACTCCGAACAATCTTAACCTTTTGACCAAATTATCGATCAACCATAGCAAAAAACGACATAAACATTTTAAATACCTCTAATTTATCAATCAACAAATAAACCTATACAGCTCTAGAAAAATCATCCACAATAGTTAAAAAATAACGAGCCCCACAAGAAGAAACTGTATTGTAAGGACCCCATAAATCACAATGAACCAATTCAAAAACTCGGGAGGCCTTATGATCACTAAGAGAAAAAGAATCACGAGATTGTTTGGCACGAGGGCACACATCACATGCCTTATTTAATTTATCACTAGAATTACGTAAGAAAGGTAATGACTTCACTACTTTCTCTGAAGGGTGTCCAAGACGTTGATGCCAAAGTTCCAACGAAGATAAAGAACCATCCACTGAGATAGCATCCACTAAAATAGCTTGCACTGTAGACGGTTGCCGGAAGTAGTAAAGTCCATTTCTCCGTTCACCCGTTCCAATCAGCTTCCTCGTATGACGGTCATGTATAACACACATATTAGAAGCAAATTGTACAAAACAGTGCATGTCATCAATGAGTTGTTATGGCATCAAATTAAGTTGCGGTCTGATTTAGGGACATAAAGAACATTTTAAGATCTGATCCTTCCAAGAGCCTCACACTTCCCTCTTTAGTAGCGATTATTTTTTGGCCATTGGGGAGCCCAACGGGACATGCGGCAATATCATGAACATCAAACAAATATGATTCATCCCCCGTCACATGATTAGAAGCACCGGTGTCAATAATCCAAGATATCTTAGAAAACTCACCATGTAGACGATCGGTAGAGGAGTGAGAATTACCAAACATAGTAGCTATAGTTTGCCATTGTTCTGCACTCAAATTAGGAAGAGAGACAGGAATGTTTGACGTGCTGGCAGTGGCGTTGGAAGAATTTCTCTGCCCATTAATCGAAGCTCCAACCATAGTGTTGCAGCCGTCTACCGCCACCGCTCGCACATTGGCTCCTCTACCGCGACCAGTCGCGGGTGAGTCTGTACCACGACCACCACTTCCTTTGCCTCGAGCATGAGTGACTCCTTGAGTGCGAGGTCTATCACCCCACCATTCTGGATACCCAAGAAGCTGAAAACATGTAACAATGTCATGTCCGGATCTATTACAATGAGAACACATTAGCCCAGATTTGTCAATCTTATTTGGTTTCGCTCGGCCACAAATTTCTGGACGAATAGCAAAACCCACCACTTCCGGTAGAGATTCTTGAGCATGAGTGATTCCACGAACACGTTCTTCTTGGGTAATTTGTTGATAGGCACGATCAAGAGAAGGTAAAGGTTCTTGGGACAACAAAGTAGTACGTAATGGGGCATAATAATCATAATTTAAACCCATCAAAAACAGATGGAAACGTTCATTATTTCGTCGGTTTTCATGTGCCTTACCCAAATGACATTCACATTTTCCACACCTACATGCAATAACTGGTTCATGATTAGCCAATTCATCCCATAAGACCTTAAGTTTCCCAAAATATGTAGAAACAGACATGACCTTGGATTGCTCACACTTAGCTAAATCAGTTTTTAACTGGTGAATTCGGGGTCCATTAACAACAGAAAAGCGAGCCTGCAATTCATCCCATAAAAGTTTAGCATCATCATAAAAAGAGATAGTATACTTAACCTCCTGATCGATAGTGTTCATTAGCCAGGAAACAAGCATCGAGTGAATGGTAAGCCAATCCTCCGTTGTGAAAGGTGTTTTAGGTTCCATAATCGTGCCATCGACGAAGCCGTATTTCCGGCGAGATAGTAGAGCAAGGCGCACAGACTTTGCCCATACATCATAATTGTCGTGTCGAAGACGAACCACAGTGATGAGATCTCCAGGCCTATCTTGTGAGCCAAGAAAAAAAGGAGATGTATGATCATTTCGAGCCATGTCGATCGTGTATCCTAGTCGCGTGGCTCTGATACCATGAAGAAACTGTGAATGGCTTTCCTGCCTATTGATATGATTTAGTCATCTATATATACAAAAGAATAGCAAGAAAATAGGCTAATCTAATTCCTAAACTCATGCTTAACTAGAAATTAGGAAATTAGAGCTGTAATGCTAATCTAATTTCTAAACTCACGCTTAACCATATATACGGTACATTAATAGAATATCTCAATAACATCTCAATAGGAATGAATTCTAAAGGGTTCACCCAAATGGAAGGATCGCGATGAATAGCCCGTGCATTGATGAGAACGCGAGCACCTTTTGGAATTGTGTAGCCACCAACAATACATGTCTACTACCATGTCAACTTCTTGCTGCACCTTATTCATCACTTCTGGTTTGTTTATCATCTCAGCCAAGGCCATTTCAATCGCACTAGCAGTCGTGTCTGTCCCTCCAACTACCATATCCTATATATATATATATATATATATATAAAATAACAAAAATGCAGACTTTTTTAAAATGCGAACTTTGTTATTGTGTATTTTCTTAAAATACGGACTTTTTTTTTTTAGAACAACTAAAAAAAAAAAAATTTATGGAACTTGAATTATTTTTTTTTTTAGTTGTTCTACAAAAAAAAAAATTGATCCGCATTTTATCGGTCCGGACTCCGGACCTGATCCATCTTATATATATATATATATATATATATATATATAGAGTCGGATCTTAAAATTTCACTTTATCCAACTCACTTTGAAGCTCACCCCCTCTAGCGACGGACTTCGTGACGGTTCGATCATACAACCGTCGTCTATATACTTTTAGCGACGCTAAATATTGTCCGTCGCTAAAAGTATAGATTTACTTATTGTTTTACCGAACCGTCAAGATCCTGTCGCTAAAAAGGGGAGTTCGGAAGAGATGTTAGATAAAAGTGAACTTAAGATCCTGAACCATATATATATATATATATATATATATATATATATATATATATATATATATATATATTCACATCAATATAAAATTAATGAACAAATCCTATTTTCAAGTAGTTTAAAATGGCCATTCCTTTTGAATATTCTGTATAAATAAGTTGCATTAGTATAACAGAAAGTTATATTATGAATGAACTTTGTTATATATATATATATTATGCAATTGCAGCTTTATATGCAATAGAAGTACAACTCATTTCTACAAGATATACACATCTACGAACGTACCATGAGCAAGGCTTTAAGGTGGGTCATTGTAAGAGGGTTTCTGGCATCTCCTTCATTTTTCAGCTGCAATAAAACCTGAAGTAAATCCTTTATGTGCTCGTCATGACCGTCCATTTTCATTTCCAGCCTTTCATCAATCATCATTTCAAAGATCCTATCAAGCCTTTTAGCTAATCCCTTCATCTTCTTCTCAATGCCTTGCAAGTCAAGTCGGGCTAACCACGGATAAAAATCTGATAAGTTAGGCTTTCCCAGCAGTTCCGTCATCTCCACCACCACTTGCTCGGCTCCGAGGGTAACTCTGTCCTGACCCTTGACCGTTCCTCCCCATAACATATTTGTGATAACATTGAGTAAAGTCATGAACAATTGCTCACCAATGTTGGCTGGTGTCCCTACCCGTTCATAAAGGTATCCCATGGTCTTTCGAATCTCCCTCCTTCTCAGAGTATACACGGAGTCCAAGGTGGCATTGTTGAGCATTTCACGCATACAAACCTTTCTCAGCATGCGCCAGTCAGACCCATATGGTAACCAGACAATGTCTAAGCCACCATACGTGGCCTCTTTGGCCGCGACAGGTACGTCGCGGTTAGCGAAGGTGGTGTCTTGGTCTTTAAGCGCCTCACGTGCCAATGATGGTGAGCTCTTGACCACGACACACACCTTTTTTCCGAGCCAAAGGGTTAGGATAGGACCATAGGTCCTAGCTAGGCTCGTGAACTGTGTGTGGAGATCCAGTTCCAGAGAGAGGAGGTTTCCAACTAGAGGCAAGCCTCGAGGACCGGGTGACAATGGAGGCTTGCTGTTTTTAAATCTTTTGGTAGACATTAAAGTGAAGAGTAATATGGCTAGGATGACAAGGGCAGCTGTGAGATACATTGTGCAGGAATTGATGATAGTGAAGGGTCAGTACTTGGGGTTAGCTGCGGCTGCTACGATTGTGAAAACACTCTTTTTACCTAGATATATATAATATATATAACTGATTAAGGTTCATCTATTAATTTTGGGTGTTCATTTCATCCCTTGAGTTAAATATTTTGTCAGGTTACTCTGGTACACTTGAAAACATAAACAAAAATAAAATAATATAGTAAAATACTGCACAATGTACCGAATCAGTTATACCGAATCTTTTCGCCCTCCTCAAAATCAATTGTAGAAATAAATTAGTCAGAAATAGTGCAGCTCACAAGATAATCAACCCAAAATCTCAAATTCATTTAAACAAATAAATACCCACGGCATATTTCAACAGAAATAGTGTCTAACCACAAAAATTTCAACACAGTCAAATCTCAAAGCCAAACTACACATATCATAGCTCAAACCTTAAAAAGAGACTTTGAAAAAGAAGAAGAAGAAGAAGGACCGCCGCTCATTCTTGAAATATTTTGCAAAAAAATTAAATAAAAATTGTGTGATTTTGTTGGTGCGTTCATGTGTGAGGGAGAGATAACAAAGAAAAATATGTATGTAGCAGGAGTGATAGATGAGAGAGAAAGGGAGTGAGATAGTGGTCAGGTGAGGGAGAATGAGTATATATATAAGGGATTATAATGAAAATTGACAAAAATTAATATTTTTATAAGGCTTTACTCACATAAGTGTGAGTCCATCTATGAAGGAAACCTTCTGAAAATATCAATTCCTTAGTTTACAATTATGGTTTTTTATTAATATATAAACAATTCTAAAAATAAAGAATAAAAAATCCTACAAAAAGTTTGGTGTACAGTACAATTCCCAATAAATAAGTTTTCAGTTTGACTCAAAATCACAACTAAACACATGTAAATACTTTAATAACAATTTTAAAAGTTTGAACTCAATAGTCTTCCCTGTTGTCAGAAGACAAATATGTCAAAAACTTAGATATGATCTTAAAAATAGGTGAAGATAAAACTCCTAAAAATTAGAAATAAGTTTAATCATTTAATTAAACTTATACAAGTATAATGCCCAATTTATAAGTTTTCAGTTTGCCAGAATATGGAGTTAAGATTATATTAGTGAACATATAATAAGCATGAGTATATATATATATATATATATATATATGGTTCCCTTCCATATGAATAGGGTTGTTATGGTCTTGTCTGTATAACACCCTTTTTGATAGTTAATAAACTTATTGGAAGGTGAGATTGAAACATAAATATACTTAAATAAGTAACAACATGTCTGGGTTTTATTTTAATATGAGGACCCATATAATCGACATGTTGTCGGTTTGTTTAAACTAAAAGCGAATTTTAATATTAAATAATACGGATAAATTATCATACTTATATAAAAAAAAAATAATAAAAAAAAAAAAAATTCCAATAGTATAAGCTCTTACGACATGTAAAAAAAAAAAAAAAAAAAAAAAAAAAAAAATCAAGCATAGTAACAAGCTCTTACGACTTGTAAAAATAAAAATAAATAAATAAATAAAATTACTAAACCTAAGCATAACCTCTTACGAACATATATAAAATCAAAGTTCTTTATTTGCTATTTTTATAACAATATTTGTTATTTTATAAAACAAATATTTTTATAAAACAAATATTTTATAATAACAAATAAAGAATATAAAATATTTTATAAAAACAAATATTTTATAAAAACAAATGTTATTATAAAATATTTTATAAAAACAAATGTTATTATAAAATATTTTATAAAAATAAATATTTTATAACAAATGTTTTTATAACAAATGTTTTTATAAAAATATTTTTATAACAAATGTTTTTATAAAATATTTTATAAAAACAAATATTTTATAACAAATGTTATTATAAAATATTTTATAACAAATGTTTTTATAACAAATATTTTTATAACAAATGTTTTTATAAAAATAATTTATAACAAATGTTTTATAACAAATGTTTTTATAAAATATTTTATAAAACAAATATTTTATAACAAATGTTATTATAAAAATATTTTATAACAAATGTTTTTTATAAAAATAATTTATAACAAATATTTTTATAAAAATAATTTATAACAAATGTTTTAAAACAAATGTTATTATAAAATATTTTATAAAAAACAAATATTTTATAACAAATGTTTTTATAACAAATATTTTATAACAAATGTTTTTATAAAATATTTTATATTCTTTATTTGTTATTATAAAATATTTGTTTTATAAAATATTTATTTTATAAAATAACAAATATTGTTATAAAAATAGCAAATAAAGAACTCATGCTACTTATTTGATTTTTATACTGTAAGTAAGAGGTTGTGCCATTTAGTAATTTTATTTTTATTTTTATTTTTTTTTTTTTTTTTAGTAAGAGCTTGTTACTTAGTTTGATTTTTTTTTTTTTTTTTTTTTTTTAATGTCGTAAGAGCTTGTTACGGTTTTGGAATTTTATTTATTTATTTATTTTTTTTTTCAAGTAAAGAGCTTGTTACGATTTGATTTTTTTTTTTTTTTACAAGTTCTGCATGTTTGCACTCTGGGTATTATTTAATATTAAAATTCGTTTTAGTTAAACAAACCGACAACATGTTTGACTATGGTGGGGTCCTCATATTAAAATAAAAGCTTGCATAAATCAGTTATTACTTGGTATATTTATACTTCAATCTCACCTTTCCAATAAGTTTATCAACGGTCCAAAAGGGGGTGTTGCCGATTAAAGTTTAAGACTTATTTTATTTTATTTTAATATGAAGACCCCACCATAGTCGACATGTTGTCGGTTTGTTTGACTAAAACGAATTTTAATATTAAATAATCTGACCAATACGACATTGCAACTATATAAAAAAAAAATATCAAAATCAAGCACAACCTCTTAGGCTTAAAAAAAAAAAAAAAAAAAAAAAATCTAAACCAAACAACCTCTTAGAAGCATCTAATAGTGGCACAAGTTCTTTATTTGCTATTTTTTATAACAATATTTGTTATTTTATAAAAACAAATATTTTTATAAAAACAAATATTTTTATAATAACAAATAAAGAATATAAAATATTTTATAAAAACAAATATTTTTATAATAACAAATAAAGAATATAAAATATTTTTATAAAAATAACAAATAAAGAATTATAAAAATAATTTGTTAATTCTTTATATAACAAATATATGCTATTGTTATATAAAATAGGATATAAAATATCATAAAATTAATTAATATTTTAAATTAAAGTGGGAAGAAATTAATATATTTGTTATATAAAGAATTATAAAAATATTTTTATATCCTATTTTATATCCTATTATAAAATAACAAATATTTTTATAATTCTTTATTTGCTATTTTTATAAAAATATTTTATATTCTTTATTTGTTATTATAAAATATATGTTTTTATAAAATATTTGTTTTATAAAATATTTTATATTCTTTATTTGTTATTATAAAATATTTGTTTTTATAAAAATATTTGTTTTATAAAATAACAAATATTGTTATAAAAAATAGCAAATAAAGAACTTGTGCCACTATTAGACAATAGGAAGAGGTGTGCTTGCTTTAGATTTTTTTTTTTTTTTTTTTTTTTTTTAAGTCGTAAGAGCTTGTCCCATGCTTATTTTTATTTTATTTTATTTTTTTTTTTATATACAGCTATGTGTTTAAAATTCTGCAGATTATTTAATATTAAAATTCATTTTAGTTAAACAAACCCACAACAACATGATTGACTATGGTGGGTCCTCATATTAAAATAAAAGCTTGATAAGTTGTAAATGCCAAACTTAATATTTACGCTTCAATCTCGCCTTCCAATAAGTTTATCAACTGGTCCAAAAGGAGTGTTGCAGATCAATATATACATAAAGAACCTATCATATAGAAGGGCTCCTATATATATATATATATATATATATATATATATATATATATATATATCAAGGAGAGATGTTCTTTGCTTCAGGACAAATCCTGTACATTTCTCTGAAAGATCAGTCTCCTCACCCATTCCAAAGTGCCAGTCAAATGAGTGCAAGAATGAATCCAGGATATACCTTACCATTTTCTCTGCCAAGGGAAAGCCAGTAGTATCCTTCTTCCAGATCCAAATGGCAGATTTGCAAAAGAACTATTTTGATTACATTAAATAACTGTAAGCACAGTGTAACCTATTATACAATGATCAAGAGATTTAAGATGAATTCACTTCTATGTATTATTTATTAAGAATTTCAAGGACTACCTCTGCCTTCAAAGGGTATATTGTCTAACCAAGAATCATCCATGAGAGGGGTTGAAGATTCAGATTCAGTAGGCCACTCAGAACCAACATCTATGTCATCAAAGATGATGGATTTACATTTCCAATCCCTACTTCTAAACATTGCTTGTAACCAGAGATTGCAGTGCACAAAAACCAGATCACTGAGTTTCTCGACCTCCGGCCTGTTCCGCTTTTTGAGATGTATGTTCTCAAAAGTACTCCAGTTCCATCTACACCAGTGAGAACTACACGGTTGACTCAATATCCGCAGTGCGGCTCTCTGCAGTGTTGGAATTTCATAACCATATGCCATCCACCAATCACCTACGAATGTTATAAGGAAACAAATCCTCGTGCAATATCAGGAGAGAAAATCAAACAGGGAAGACACCGTCACAACATAGTAAAGGTGAAAAATGAGAACCAAACTCATACAGAAACGTAAGAGTTAAGACAGATCCAAAATAAATGTGGAATGAATACCAAATGGGATTCAAAACACTAGCGAAGCTACATATAACATTGTGGGGTAAATTGACCCCACTGAAAAAAATAATTATTTTATAATGTAAGGTAAATTTTAAAAAAAAATTAAGTATTATATATAAATTGACCCCACTAAAATTTTATAAATTTTCTATTATACAGGGTCAAATTGAAAATTTATAACTTTGTCAATAAAATTTTAACCACATATGACTCATATCCTCTCAATATATATGTATATCTCTCTATAATATTTTAAACTAAATAATAATCTAATTTATATTATTTTTAAAAATACATAATGAATTAATTACTTATGAACAGTTGTGATTAAAAAAAGTCTATTATGAGTCAATATAGTGTATATATATATATATGTGTGTGTGTGTGTGTGTGACCCAAAATTACAAAAGTATTAAAAAAAAATTAGCTCGGGGCACTGCCCCCGAACCCCCACCAAATTATTTATAAATTAGTAATAATTTTAACCCTACTGAAAATTATTCCCGACTTCGCCACTGATTCAAAACAATGTTATCTGAGCGTTCACTGACCGTTGGCCAAATCAATGAAACTAGCATCATTTTCCAAGGCATATTATCTATTTAAACATTAACAATATCGCTGATTCAAAAAAGATTCTAATGACACTATTTAGACATGGATAGTTGTTGGGTCTAGAGTGAAACCCACACCATATATTTTGTACCATTTGATAATTTGACCAATAACCGACATCACCATTCTCCTACTCTAAAATGGTATCTATCCCACTCATGAGTAGATAGAAAACGGAGTAAAAGATGAAAACAATTTAGAACATACCTGGGGCATTCAGTGTCCTTCCAATGATTGCAAAATCAGTCCCAAGAGCACCTTGAGCATTTATGTATATAGGATGTTCCTTGGTAATTTCATTCTTGTCTTTATCCTCACTAGCTATTCTCAACATCGCTTCCTGAAACCCATTCTTTATCCTTGAATCAATCTTAAAGTCGAGGTTGTAGAAAATAGAAGGATTAAGGAATGCTGCTGCAGCATGCAATGGTGAGTGAAGCTGCATATTCCATCTCCTGTCAATGATATCCCAAATTGGCACATATTTCTCTTCAATACCTTTATAATAAA
Organism: Panax quinquefolius; assembly: GCA_020205615.1. Classification (NCBI taxonomy): domain Eukaryota; kingdom Viridiplantae; phylum Streptophyta; class Magnoliopsida; order Apiales; family Araliaceae; genus Panax; species Panax quinquefolius. The sequence goes on along the minus strand of CM035163.1, from coordinate 5,002,632 downwards.
CCTTAATTGCAATCTTCGCCCTTTCCATTCCCTCATGCATATAGCCCATAGCAGGCATGTCACCATCTACTATTCTTAGGATTTTAACTAGAGGTTCAGACACACTCACAGCTTCATGAGCAGACTTCCAGAATCTCTCAGAATACAGCACGCATTTAATAGCTTGGGCATCAGGACGTCTACTGTACATGGAAGATAACCAGTCTGAATGAGAAAACATGTGCTTCAAACTGTCCTCTTGAATCACAATGGATCTCAAGGAAAGAAAATTAGCAACAAACCTTGAAATTTTTGGCCTAATCAACTCCCTTCCATCTGTGAACCTTCTCAGCATATTGAGAGTCCATGAATTACTATGTATGTATCTTGCAACTGTACTTGCCTCTTCCAAGACTAAACTTACCCACTCTTGTTTACTGAAATCCTCTAACATCTTATTAATACAATGTGATGCACATGGAGACCAGAATAATGAAGGGTACTTAGCCATGAGAAGCCTTCCTGTATAAACAAAACTAGCAGTACTATCTGTCACTACTTGAACAACATTTTCTACACCAACTTCTAATACAACCGACGCAAGCACCTCATACAAGTAATGAGCATCGTCTGCATGACCAGACACGTCAACGGACTTGAGAAATAGCGTTCCCTTAGAGCATGCAGCAGAAAATACAATTATTGATTTGGTCCTACCATCAGACCAACCATCACACAAGATAGTGCAACCTGTTTCTTTCCATTCATCTCGCAATTTTTTGCAAAAATCATGTATATCGCCTTTAACTCTTTCCAAGAGGGTAGATCGCAACTTCTCATAGTTTGGCCCTTTATAACCCACCCCACACTCTGCTACAGCATCCAGCATTTCCTGATAATACATGGATTTGGCAGCACTAAAAGAAATAGAATTATGGAAGAAAAATTTAGCAATCTTTTTATCCACATCATCCTGTTTCTGCTTCTGAGCATCATCTATTGTTGGCTCTGCATTTGGAGTTGGGTGTGGAAATAACAAAGATGGACAACTGCTACCATTTTGTCCACTGGATCCATGATTAGGATGGACACCATCACTACCAGAAGAACTACTTTGTTGACCATTGGCTGCCTGATCCATCTTTTGTTTTTTAGGAGCTTTTTGTTTCTTTGGCATGCTTAATATACTTTGTATTTGGTCCCGCACATCATCTGGAACTTCAGTACAGGGAACTATGTCTTTGTTTTTAATTTGAGCTAAGTGAAACTTCATCCTGTAAACCCCTCCACTGAACTCCCGCTGACAATAATTACATCTAACCTTCTGCCTTGTTGCATCAATAAGAACACAGTGTTCCCAACAGGCATCTCGTCCTCGTACCATTATCTTGTGTTTGATAGTAAACTCAGAACAATATCCTCTTCAGCTCCATAACACAAATAACCATAACAGAATTTTAGATTAACATTTCAAATAGATAACAATATTTTCATTTCAATACTCTTCAGATATCACTCAGACGGAGAATCTGCATGTTGGACTGGAAACGAATCAAACGATGAAATACAGAATTCAGAAATTCACTAAAGGCATTAGGAACTCAAAAATCGCAAAGGAAAGGAAAAGATAAGTAAAACAAATAAACCTTTTAATGAATGCAAGTCAAACTATGTGTACTTCTTTTAAAAATAATTCATCCGTTCCAAAATTTAAGCGCACAATGATGTGCAAAATGTAAAAGAAATGCTCTTATATTTTGTAATGAAGTATGCAAGTATAATGCTATTGATAAGCTTAGTTATCTTTGTTTCTAGATTTCTTTTTCTATTTCTTTTTCTTAAATTCAATGCCTAAAGAACTAGTAGAAATGTAGAATGTAACATACAGAAATTATCATGTACACATGATATTCACAAGAGTAAAACACAAGCAAGCCCATTCAAAATAATTGTTATGTATAAGTTGACATACAGCTGAGTCTTAACAATAGTTTAGTCTTTCTGAATTATTTCTTCAACAAAATCGCTACATTGGAAATTTTTGCACATATCAAGTTAGCTGAACAGTGGATTTTAAGAATGCTATCAATCTTACAAACTTTACACAATAATCCAAGTTACATAATAAGTACTAGCAATATTCACAATTACCATTTAAATAAGCATGGATACAAGCTTTGAATATGAATTCATTATCTTTCATTTTTTTTCATCTTCGTATTTCCAAAATAAGTCTTCAGCTTAATACTTCTTCTGAAATAGAATAGCATTTAAATAATTGATTTAGAGCCAACTATTTGTAATCTTAGCCAACATCAGAAGCAATCAGCAAGCTCATTAAACATTTATTAAGAAAATAAAAGGAAATAAATGTAACTCATCGCTTCAATAAATGGACTGAGATATATAAGCTACACAGAATCCTGGTAGAAACATCAGTGTTGTATATAAAATATATATATATATAGAGAGAGAGAGAGAGAAGGAGAAAGAGAGAGAAAATAGTGAATACCAAATTAAGAAAGATCTGAGACAAATGAAGGATTGAGAAGCTTCTGTGATGGTTGTATCGATAGTTCTGCAAGGCCGACGGTGATCGGAGGGAAATCGGCGATCGAGTTCCGAGGAAATGAAAAACAACGGCGATAGAATAGCCGCCAAGCCGATTACCAAGACGAGGAGTTCTGTATTGAAATCGTCTTCACCTTTTCACGTGCTTGACGCGTGGCCTAAAGCAAGCAAATTTTTTCCCTCAGTTATCCATCCTAGTATTTCCTAGGTCTTAAATTACAAAGACTACCTCCAAGTATTTTAGTGTGACACTTTCATCCCTAATTAATTTAGTACTAATACTCCCTCGATTTCACAAGAAATGTTTTCATTATTTATTTTTTTCTAATCAAGATTTTAAATTTTAAAGTTAATGTGAATTAATTTAATTATGATTAATCAATAGTTAAAATTATAAAATACCTAAAAATATTACTAACAGTATTATTTTAGAAATTAAAATAAATTTATATCACAATTTGAACTTTTAAGAATTTACAAATTAATTATTATAATTGTATGAGATATAATAAAAACTATTAATCACAAAACTTATTTTATTCTAAACTTTTATGAGTCACATTAATTTAAAATTTAATATGCACCTCAAAAGTCAACTTGTATTTCTAATTTTGGAAATGATGGAGTAAAATAAATTCCTTTAGTCCCACCTAAGTTATATGCATGCACATTAGACTTTCTCCATAGGATAAATACAACATTCCTGTTGCCATTAAAATTGTACTGTCGGCAAAAGGGGCGATGGAGGAGCTCTGCTAGATTACATTATCTTTCCACAACGTAAGGACCTTTACAAAATATAATGCTTCAAGCAAAGTGAGAGCTCAAGCAGTAAATAGAAAATAAAATACTCCATACTCAGTTACAGTGAATCAAAAACTAAAATGTTCTTTCACATGTAAGTTTGTTGAGTTCAACAAATTGGATTCACGGAAAAAGGATCCATGGTCCATGGTACATCCAATAGCATAGCAAGCTTCTATTGTAAAAAGATCCAATCTGCATATCTTATAAACTACATGTATGTAATTGCAAATAAACAAGATTCAACTAGTTTCATCCAACTAGCATGCAACTAAACTATGGAAACAATTAGAGTTTCGTTAGCCCCAAAATTCCAAGTGGTCATCAAACCGGCAACTACTTTTCACTAGTGTGTATGAATTCAAGGAAGAACCCTTTTGCTGACCCACTCATCTACTGAGCTAACTTGTTGCCTAGCTGTTTGAACACAATCTGCAAAAAAATTTACCAAATTGGCACATTTTACAGGATTCTTGAGATTTTCTCTGTAGCACTCCAAGCAATCATCTTTCTCAGCTAAGCAGGGCATTGGTTTCTGGTATGGAAGCTTGAACTCCTTCTCGTGAATATCCTTGGCTCTCTGTATTACTTCCCGCTCCATTTCCTCTTCCTGCTTCTGCAATTTTTCAAGAACCTTTTCACTATCTTGAAGGATAGACCTGATTGCATCTATCTCCTGATGAGCATATTGTGGATGTGGGGTAACTGGCAGGAACAGTGGAGTCTGAAGTGGCCACCCCGCAGCATTGGGATTTTTTAGTGCATCAGAATCATCAAAAATCTGATTCTGATGGACTTCAGTACAGGACTGTAGGGGTTCACGACGTATCTTTTTTTTCGGCTTCCTCGTTTTCTTCTTCAACTTCTCACCATCATCAGCAAGCTGTTTGACTAAGTTGCTGCTAAGCTGGATTGTAAATGATTCACCCATGGTATAACAAGTTCAAGGAAAAATTATCTGCAAAAATATTAATTAACTACAGGATTAATTAGCAGCAATATATGGTCAATTGCAAGATATGTTTTCAGTAACAACATGCAAGTAGATATTATATGATTACCCAGCATCAAGAAATTGTTATAGCGAAAATGGAAGATTTACCAGCTTTTGTTCAGCCAGCCCCAGCATTAAACTCCTCGAAATAAAGCAAGTTAGATGTGTATGAACAACAATAACATTCTGCCGAGATCAAGAGGCTAGAGTTCAAATGATCTTTGGATCACAATTTAAGTGTCTAAATAAATCAATGTTTTGCTTATCTATTAGCCTTAGATCCTAATTTTCTTCTTCTTTCTGATAAATCTATAATTAGATCATTAGAAGGCAAAGAGGTGATTTAGATTGATTAGTTTTGTTGAAGTAGATTTCATCCACAACTTAACTGTGTAAGCTCATACATATTGTTTACCACAGAGCTTTGAGAAAACCAAATTTCTTGCAGCTTTCTTAATTAGTATGTGTTGATTTATGCAATTTCTAGGGCTTTCAAAATCATTATGCCTGCTTCTCAAGGCAGCTGTGATAATTTTGGATCATGTTTTAGCATTATGGCATATTTCTGAATCGATAATATTACAATAAAATTGCAAAGCCAGCCATTTATCTCAATGGTGGCATAACTTTTGTGAGAGATTCTCAACTGGATATGCTGTGTTCCTAATTCAATAAATTCATTCCTTACAAGGCTAGCAAACAAGGGAGGTGGTCGGTGACTGGTGAGGACTGTGAGGTTACACAAAACCATACTCTAAGATTCTCATCCTGAATTGATTAATTGAGAGAACTTGAATGAGTTATTATCATATAAAACAATGACTTACAACGGATGAGCGAAGGGGATGGTTTTGACAAACACAAACTAATCCAAAGACTTCCTTCAGAAACAATAAGCATCTATAATGTTTTCTCTCCAAATACAAAACCGTACATTCTCATATAGTTGATTAGCATTACTTATCAAAAAATGATAACAAATGATTAGTGCCAGCTCCAAAATAACTTGAATTGATTAAGCCTTTTCTAAATTCAGACAGCAAAAATGTTCTCGCCAGCTTGAAAATGAAGAGCAATGAGAGAATTACTCACAAATCAGAAAGGGATGATTGATTCTCCTTCTCGAGTCTGATTTCTCCGCGGAGCCCTAAAGAATATCCTCGAACGAGAACAATCCACTACCCTAATGTTGTGTTTCGTTGGTGGGGATGGAATGGAATTCCCTTGGGTTTTCTAGGCGAACCTCCTTCCCCTCGTTTCTTCACTATTATCATTTCTTTTCTTTTCTTGCAAAAACGTTATTTTTATATTTATTTTGAACTACTTTTTTTGTATTGTTTTCATATTAATATTTTTTTGATAAAAAATATTTATAAAAATATTTATATTCTATTTTTATAAAAAAAAATACAAACTAATTTTTATTTTATTAGTAAAAAACATATTTGTATTTGCAAAAAAAAAACATGTTAACAATATGTATTTTTTCTTGTAAAAATAGAATATGAATATTAGTATTCATGTAAGACCCCAACTTTTGTGAATAAATATGAATTTTTATAATTATCATTTTCGAATATTATAGAATAAATTTGATATAATGTTATAGTTGTGTGAAGTATTTATAAATTTTGCAAAGTACGCAAATTGTTATATAATATTCGATTGGTCGAGGAATATTCGTTTAACAGGGAATATTAAATGACCAAGACAATCATTGGTGGACCCCACAACAGAATTATTATCGAATTGAGAAAAGACAAAAATATTTTATAAAAATAACGACGGAAGTTTTACCATTAACTGTTGAAACACCCGGTGTTAAAAGTACAGGAATACGCGTGGTTGCATAGTAGCACACGGTATTGATTATTGATGTTTACTTGAAAAGTCACTCAGTTTTATTCAATTATTGCTACAGTAATTACTGCATAGTATCTCACGTTATTTGATTCAATTATTGTCGATATTTTATATATTATTAAATCAATAATTGAGATGACGAGTTATTAATATTATTATTTGCAATATTAACGATGTCTGTAAGTTTCTGCGCCAATGAGAGGTTTGGTTACCTAATTGCGCTTGCTAATAGGGAGAAATTCTTATTGAAAGCCCTCTTTCCTTGAAACGACGCACCGATTAATATTGTGAATTATAATAAAGGTGATAAACGTTGTTAAAATTATTAAGGTGATTTTATGAAGTTTTGCTTATTTTATGGACCCCATTTATCCATTTTTAAAATAATCGGTGAAAGTTTTTTTCTCATTATTATAAGGCGGGGGCCATATGTGGGGCCCACGTTTTAAAAAGGACATTTGGGCGGAGGAGAAATTTTGTAATGTCAGTACATATATATATATAAATATTTTTTTTTGTTTTGTTTTATATATATATATATATATATATATATATATATATATATATATATATATATAACGTGCCTAATGAGAGAAAAAAAGGGGAGGAGGGTTGTATTGCCTGACATGGAGGGAAAGTTATTATTATTATTATTATTATTATTATTATAGTTTTATTTTATTAGATTTTAAATAGAATATATTATATTTTATTCAAATCAATATAGGCCTTGCCCGCTTAAAAGTAAATTAATCTGACCGCTCATGGATTAATTCTTATTCAGTCCATTCTTCTATAAATAGAAGTTCATTACTTCATTATTTCTTACGAATTCAATTTGAAACTCTAGAGAGAAACTATAGATAGAAAGAAGAAAAGTGATACGCTAATTCACTACTCCATATCCGGTTTTACTTTACGGTGAGGGTATTATTCCTTTTGTATTTATGAAGAGAACTTCATTATTCCATTCTTTATTATTACATTGGAATAACTCAGATACGCTGGATTCCCTATACTTGGTGAAATTCTTCTATTATTCCATTCTTTATTATTACATTGGAATATCACATGCATGTGTTTTTACGCCGACTGGTTCCGCCTTTATTATTACTCGCTGGAATATCCACGTCTTTTTGCATTTTACGTGGGACTGGTTCCGCCTTTTTTTATTCTGTTAGAATATCCTCATGCATGCGTTTTACGCCGGACACAATTCCGTCATTATTATTCTCATTGGAACATCCTATCGGTCTTGAATTTCTTTGACTGGTTTCCGTTATTTATTATTCTCATTGGAATAACTTTATACATCGCAATCTACCGCATACATAGTGATTTCTTTTGTTATTCCATTCTTTGTTATACTCATTGGTTAAAGTTTTGACTTCTATACTCCATGAAATTAATGGAATATCCTCGATATTTGCACTTCATCTAAGATCTTTTCATGGAAATATTCTTCCGAGCATTCTTGAATTTTACTCTCTGCAAAAAGTATCATGTTGACAATTTGGGCGTCATTAGTTCCTGAATAAATTAATTCTTGAACTTGTTTTATTGAATTCTTATATCATTGTCATCATCCTCATATTTATATTTTGTTGAAAGTCATCTGTGGCCTGTAGTGCATAGATAGACTTGGTATGATTATAACCAGGGATTATTCGGTGTAATCATGACCGTAATGTTAAAAATGATGTGGTAAAAGTCCTCATTGGCCCGTAGTGCATTGATGGACAGTTGTTGGCATGATCATGACCATTGATGAATACACGAATATCTTTGACCCGCAGTGCATGGATAATTTGTGGTCGTGATACTAATGAATATCCTTGGCTGTAGTGCAGGGATGATGTGAATTATTTATTAAGCTAAGTCCCAGCGATAAAAGTGATGAAAAACCTTTTAAATCATAAAAGATGGTAGATTTTATTCTCTACTTGACTCTTTTAATGGATTACATGTTCCGTTGCAGTTAAACTTGATGTCTATTGTATTTTATCAGTTTAACACTGTTGAAGACTAATGATAATTTATTCTGCATTATCTTAGTCATAATATTTCTTACTAGGCTAGTTGAGCTCACCCTTTCTTTTACTGTTCTCTTCAGGAAATGAGAACGTAGCCGGGACTAATCGGGGAACGGAGTGACGGTCCAGATGATAGTATTAGTAGTCCTCACTATTCTGTTAAATAGTATGACAATAAATGTAATGAGGACTTATTCTGAGAGTGGATATTGTCTAGAAGACAATATTTGTATTAAAACTCACAGCTTTATTGTTGTATATTAAAGATTGTATTTGTATTTTGTACCATGTATTTAGCGACTCAAAATAGGTGATGTATACATATTTTGGGGTTGTCACAGTTGGTATCAAAGCTTAGGGATATGATCTCTGGCTAAGATGTGAGACAAGAACTAGGAGGGGAGAGACGGGGAATTCCTTCGCTAGTATGACCTACCTAAGTTTATTTGGTATTTAATTGGTCAGTTAGAGTATAGGGATAATATTTGATATGTTAATTAACCCTTGTTTTGTGGCAGTATTTGAAAATGGCATCCGAAAATGTTGAGAACATCAATGGAGCACAGGAGACCGTTGAGTCTCCACAGATCAATAACCAGGACAATGTGCATCAGGAAGGCGACAATCCTCATGCAAACAACAACACTGACCAAATGATGAACGATGAAATATTTCGAGGCTTCATGCAATTCATGTAACATCAAAGTGAGCGGCTCCTCGTCCAAAATACGGTGTGGAAATCTCGGCAACTCTGGGGCCAGTCACCGCCGCTAAACAGTTCAAGGAGCTGGGACCACCGGAGTTTTTTGGAGAGCCAAAACCACTTAAGGCGGAGACGTGGATAAAACAGATCAACAAGATATTTGATGTCTTGGGTAGTTACGAGGAGCAAAGGTTCCTTTGCCACCTTCATGTATTGAGCAGTGATTCATCGGTGGAAATCAGTAAAGCATACTCAACTCTTTGTCTCAAGATGTCTTGGGAAAAGTTTCAAGAACTGCTCAACGACAAGTACTTTCCGAAAGTATTCGTCACATGAAAGAGGTAGAGTTCATTAAATTGGAGCAAAACAACATGGCCGTGTCGCAAAGACGAAGCCAAGTTTGCCGAAATTTCCCTGTTAAGTCCCCATTTGGTTGATAATGAGGTGAGAATGACGCGAATGTTTTAAGAGGTTTGAAACCCGAGATACGTCAATATCTTATCTCTCATAAACCGTGTTTGTATTCGATGATGTAGTTAATAGGGCTCGATTATTGGAGTGCGATAATGAGTCAACCTAACCAAAAGAGAAAGCGGTAAACAAAATGATAATACCAAAGTGATAACAGATTATCGAGCGGTGACAATAAGCGTGGAGGAATCAACATGCTAGAAATGGTAACCACTTGATTGTGGTAATCATGGCTAAAACAATAAGAATGGACATTTCAAGAAGAGGAGATTCAACAATGATGGAAAGACGCGTCGGACCAAAGACCCGTGGTTAAGGAAGGAGAACGACCACCCATCATATGCTTCAAATGCGGAGGGAGGACACATCATCCAAACCGCGATCTCCGTCAAGCATGTTATAATTATGGAAGAGAAGGTTGTAAGACCCCAACTTATTATTAATGAAATTTAATTTTCTATTTATTATTTTGAAATAGTAAGGGTTGATTTGATTAATATGGATAGTTATGGGTAAAATACGCAAATATTTCAAAATAAAGCAAGTGGTTATAAAATATTCATTGTTGTCGGAGAATATTCGTTTGGTCGTGGAATATTCTTCTTTGTCAGGGAATATTAAATGCGACCACGTAGCGATCTTTATGGGCCCCATAACGAAAAGCGATTGGATGAAAGAAAACGATAAATATAAGTTGTTTGAAAATAACAGGAAGTAGTTATTCAAGTTAATCTTTATTAAAAATACTCGGCCGGTTAAAACACGAGAAGATACTCAGATTGCACCAATCATTGATTCTTACGTAAGAATGCACTTTACTCAATAATGGTTACGATAATTCTTCGCTCGATTTTTATTGATTTAATAATTGTTGCGTTGATATTTTATATTCTTTGTTGTTTCATAATTGTCATTACACGAGATTTTTTCATTATCGAAGCAATAATTCATATTATCTCGAATAATATTATTAGATAACATTATTGACAATGTCTAGAAAGTTCTCGCATCTAAGGAGAGGTTTGGTCACCTAATCAATTGCTGCAGCCGTGAGAGAAATTCTTATTGAAAGCCCCTTTCCTGTAAACTACCAGTTGTCAATATTGTGATTCTCGTAATATTATTTGTGAATAATTAATTATTGATTCATATGATGAGGAAAATATTGATTTTATGTGGATATAGATGGAGAAATTTTTAATGTGACAATTGTTGAAAATTGAAATTTTATCTTTTTGATAAAATAATTCATTTAAATATATTATTATATTTTAATAATATAATAATGATGATATTTTAACGATGAATGTGGGATATATGATTATATATGGAGGAGTATTTTGTTACCAAAAATATTTAAAGCATGTTTTATGTGTCAAATGGACCCCATTTCTTGACCGAAATTTGATTATAACTTTGTAAAATCGTAGTTTGTGGATTTCGGTCCAATTTTGTGTGGAATTTGGAAAAACTTTCTTACGTAAAGTTGTAGAGAATTTAATTTCCTATAAAAAGCGCGAGTTTGAATTTTCTCGATAAAAGGGCTATTTATTGTGAATTATTGAAGTTCAAGTTCAAAATAATTGATTTTGGAAGTTTAAAATATTTTAAATAACAAAAACGTTTTTTTCATTATGGTGTGTTACACATGTGTTTGAATGAGTGAATTCAGTTCTTGGAAGGTTAGGCGTGGAAAATTTAATTTATATATTAATATTATATTAAATTTTCTCGCTTTAATGTTCTAAGTATTTTCCATATAAATAGGGTGCTTAGGTTAAATTGAAAATCACACCAGAAAATCAAGTTTTCTCTCTCTATTATCGAGCGTATTCTTATGAGTATTTTGAGTATATTTTGAGTATTGCTATATCTGATGCAAGTTCAAGTCATAAATTTTATATCCTGTTTTTAATTAGAAGTCTTGATCTTTTCGAGGTAAGGGATATTATTTTTTTAATGATATTATTTATTCTAATATCATTATGTCAAGTATTGATCTGAACTTTTAATCAAATTTGGAACTTTTAGTGTCGGGTTACTATTCACGATACTGTTAGACTATTCACGATATCTGATCTTATTCATGAATACGGCCTTTATTCATTTGAAAATGAAAATTTTCCTTTTAGTCCAAAATATCTATTCGGATACTAGCTTTGATTGTATCTATGTTTTGATCATTCTTGAATTTTACACCACTATGATTATTTTTGAGGTATTGTTGGACATGGATAAAACAAAGTACTTAATCCTTAATCCTTAATCCTTGTCATTTTGTTTCAATGGGATTCGTTTCTTTAAAAATATTTTTCATCATCCTCAGTCTTAAATGATGATATTATTGAATATCTTTGGCCTGTAGTGCAAAGATGAATGATTTCTGATAAATATCTTTGGCCCGTAGTGCAAAGATGAACAGGTGTTTAGATGAACATGACCAGCTGATGAATATCTTTGGCCTGTAGTGCAAAGATGAATATTTGATTCCAGATATATATTGATTGATGTTACAGGGATAAAAGATAGACGATGAACTTTTAAATTCATACATAGAAGATAGTAGTTTGCATTCTCTACTTAACTCTTCTAATGAATTATTATTTCACTGCGAATATTGATTTAAAACTTGTTGTCTATTGTATTCTATTAGATTTTTCCTGTTGAAGACTAACGATAATTTGTTGTATATTATCTTAGTCATAATATTCTTCTTGGGCTAGTTGAGCTCACCCTTTTCCTTTTGTTCCATTTTTCTTCTCGGGATGCGAGAATATAAGCGAAATGCAGTCGGGTATGGAATGAAGGTTCTAGATAGAGTTGTTTAGTAGTCCTCACCATTTTTGTAAAATAATATATCAATAAATGTGATGAGGATTTATTTGAGTATAGATATTGTCTGAAGATAATATTTGTATTCAAACTCACATTTTTCTTGTTGCAATTAATAAAGTTGTAGTTGTTTACATACCATGTATTGACAACTCGAAATGGGTGATGTATACCTATTTTGGGGGCGTCACGGTTGGTATCGAGCTTAGGGATATGATCTCTGGCGAGATCGGGGAATAGAACTAGGAGGGAGGAGAGAGTAAATCCTTCGCTAAAGTGTGTCCTACCTAAGCTTATTTGTTAGTTGGTCAAGATATAGGGATATTATGTGATATATTGATTTCCTTAATTAACCCTTGTTTTATGACGATGTTGAGAATGTCGATTGAGAATATTAACAATGGAAATGAGACCGTGGAGACGCTGTACTCACCAACGAGGAGAATGTGCAACAGTTGCAATGTTCCTCCCGTGAACAACACCAATTGAAAGCGGATGATGAAGGAGGGATGTTTAGAAGCTTTTGCGCTTCATGCAAAATCGACGAGGAGACTTGTGTTCAAAATACAGGAGGAAATGATAGTAATTCACGGGTTGTCACAAACAAATAGTTCAAAGAGTTGGGACCACGAATTTAAGGGAAAGCCAAATCCGATCATGCGCGGAAACATGGGTCAAGCAAATTACCAAGATATTCGATGTCTTGGGATGCACGGAGAAACGAAGGTTCCATTCGTCACCTTTATGTTCCGTGGCGAGGCGGACTCACTGGTGGGAGTCCGTGAAGCGTACTCTATCTAACCGCACTTCGGCATGTGTTCGGGAGACATTTCAGAAACTATTTAATGACAAATACTTTCACGAAAGTGTTCGTCATATGAAGGATGTGGAGTTTATTAGACTAGAAGCGTAATAACATGGCGGTGTCTTAAATGACGAGGCAAAGTTTGCAGAGTTATCCAGGTTTGCTGTGATGCCCACAAAATTAGGTATACGTCACCCATCTTGGGTCGCCACTTACATGGTACATAAATTCAAATACAAACTTAATTATACATCCGTCAGTATGTAACATACGACAATACATAAACCGAGAGTTCTAATAAGAATATTGTCATTTAGACAATATCCATACTCAAGAGTCCTCATTACATTTATTGTCACACTATTTAATGTAATAGTTAGGACTACTAATGCTATCTTCGGGACCATCACTCTTTTCCCGACTCGTCCAAATATATATTCATTTCACGAAGAGAACGATGAAAGAAAGGGTGAGCTCAACTAGCCCAAGAAGAAATATTATAACTAAGATAATGCAGAATAAATTATCAATAGTCTTCAACAATGTTAAAACCAATAATGCTGAGACGCATCTTAATAGTATCACGACCACGAATCATCCATGCACTACTGGCCAAGGATATTCGTGTTTTCAATTACGGTCATGATTATACCGAATAATCCTTGGTCATAATCATACCAAGTCTATCAATGCACTACGGCCAAAGATGACTTTTACCACATCCATGAGTTAATATTTTATTGCTGAGACTCAGCTCAATAATTAATCCATATCATCGAATCATCCCTGCACTACAGGCCAAGGATATTCATTAGTATCACGACCATAAATTATCCATGCACTACGGCCAAAGATAATCGTGTATTCATTAGTATCACGACCACAAATTATCCATGCACTACGGCCAAAGATAATCGTGTATTCATTAGTATCACGACCACAAATTATCCACGACTACTACCAAAAGATAATCGTGTATTCATTAAGATCACGACCACAAATTATCCATGCACTACTACCAAAAAGATAATCGTGTATTCATTAGTATCACGACCACAAATTATCCATGCACTAAGGCCAAAGATAATCGTATTTTCAATTATGGTTATGATTATACCGAACAATCCTCGGTCATAATCATACCAAGTCCATCTATTCACGTAAAGCCACGATGACTTTCAACCTGATATATGTGACGCCCCAAAATTAGGTATACATCACCCATCTTGAGTCGCCACTTACATGGTATGTAATTTAAATACAACTTATTAACATAAGCGTAAGTGTATACAATACGACATAAAGCGTGAGTTTAAATACAAATATCGCCTACTAGATATTATACAAACTCAAACAAAAGTCCTCATTACAGCTTATTATCACACTATTTTACGTAATAGTGAGGACTACTAATGCTATCTTCGTGGACCATCACTCGTTTCCCGACTCGTCCCGGCTATATTATCATTTCACGAAGAAACGGTGAAAAGAAAGGGTGAGCTCAACTAGCCCGAAGAAATATTATGACTAAGATAATGCAGAATAAATTATCAATAGTCTTGATAATGTTAAACCGATAAAATACAATGATAGACAACCGGTTTAATCATAAGGTGAATATCTAATCCATTAAAAGAGTCAAGTAGAAAATAAAGTCTACTATCTTTTAGGTTTTAAAAGGTTTTCATCATCATATAAATTTAGACTCGACTTTAATAAATATTCCACATCATCGAATCACCCCGCACTTTACTGACCAAGGATATTCTTTAGTATCACGACCACAATTATTCATGCACTACGGGCCAAGAATATTTGTGTATTCATTAATAGTCATGATCATGCCAACAATCATCCATCAATGCACTACTACCACTGAGAGGATTTTTATCACATCATTTGTAACATTACGGTCGTGATTACAATCAATAGTCTCTCAGTCATAATCATACCAAGTCCATCTACACTACTTCTGAACCCACAGATGACTTTCAAAAAATATAAACATGAGGATGATGACAATGATATAAGAATTGAATAAAACAAGTTCAAGAATTATTTTATCCAGGAATTATTAACGTCCAAATTGTCAACATGATCTTTGTTTTTGTAGAGTAAAATTCAAGAATGATCGGGAAGAATATTTCCATGAAAAGATCTTTGGATGAAACGCAAATATCAAGGATATTCTACTAATTTCATGGAGTATAGAAGTCAAAGTTTTAACCAACCGGGTATAATAAAGAATGGAATAACAAAAGAAATCACCATGCACGCGAGCGATAGGCCCATGCATGAAAGTTATTCCAATGCGGAATAATAAATAACGGAACCGTGTCGGGTGAAATTCACAACAAGCAGGATGTTCCAACAAAATAATAAAGATGGAACTGGATCCGTGTAAAACACACGATAGGATATTCCAACGAGAATAATAAAGACGGAACCGGGTTCGATGTAAAAAACACATGTGATGTTCCAATGAGAATAATAAAGATTTTAACCAAATCCTGTAAAACACACGCGAGGATGTTCCAATGTAATAATAGAAGAATGTCACCAAGTATAGGGTAAACCACTTATACTGAGTTATTCCAATGTAATAATAAGCAATGGAATAACAATGATTCTCTTCATGAATAAGAAAGAATAACACCCCTTACATTTGGTAGGAGATTGAATCTTTACTTGACGGTGTAGTAAGAACAAAATACTCTTCTTCTTTCTCTCTTATTCTTTCTATACTTTCTCTCTATATAGCTTGAATGAATTAAGTGAAAATAATGAAGCCCTAGGCCTCTATTTATAGAAGATTTCTAGCTTAGCACTTCTTAGTCTTGAAAAAGCGAAGTGGCTTGACGAATTTGGTTTGGCGCTTTGTAATGTGAAACGACAAGTGGTTCGGCGCTTTGTAATGTGAAACGACAAGTGGTTCGACGTCTGCGGTAAAGGTAATTACTATTAACGAAGGTAAATACTATTGACGAAGGTAAATACTATTCACAAGGGTAATTACTATTGACGAAGGTAAATACTATTCACAAGGATAATTACTATCGACGGGTAAATACTATTCACAAGGGTAATTACTATTGACGAAGGTAAATACTATTCACAAGGGTAATTACTATTGACGAAGGTAAATACTATCGACGAAGGTAAATACTATTCACAAGGGTAATTACTATCGATGAAGGTAAATACTATTCACAAGGGTAATTACTATTGATGAAGGTAAATACTATTCACAAGGGTAATTACTATTGTGAAGAGACTCTTAGATGATGACATATGAGCCCCCCCATAAAATAATCAAACTTACCACAAATCATAACACATATTTAATCTTTCAATAATTATTAATCATTTATAACTTATTGCGTCTCAATTATTGATTTAATACTATATAACATATTATCTGATGATAATCTTTGATAATAATTGAATCAATAATATAAGAGATATGATGCAAAGAATTCTCGTAGCAATAATTGAGCATAACCGAGTGACTTCTCACGTAAGCATCAATAATCAATACCGTGTCTTCTTATGCAACTAATGCCATTCATCAGTACTTTTACCAACGGGTAGTTCAATGCTTTTAACGGTAACACCTCCGTAGTTATTTTTATAAAAATATTTTTTATCGTTTTCTCAATCCGATAATAATGTTGTAGGGTCCACCAATGATTGAGCCATTATGCGAATATTCCTAACAAAAAGAATATTCCCAATTAAACGAATATTTTATAACAACTTGCATACTTTGCAAAATTTATAAATATTACCCACAACTATAACATTATATCAAATTTATTCCATAATATTCAAAAATAATATTTATAGAAAAATTCATCTTTATTTATAAAAATTTGAGGTCTTACTGATATAAGCGTGAGGATAATGATATAAAGAATCAATCAAATGAGATAAAGGATAAATATTAAACATTTATAATATAATTTATCCAGATTCAAGAATATCCACATGTTATCAATCATTTAATAATCTCATAATCTAATATCATTATAACAATATTTTAATCACTTTTTAAATTTATAAACAATTTATCTCAATTGTTTACGCTTTACCATATAATGCATTTAATCATTCAAAATGCCATACTCATAAGATATCATCACCAATTATCAAATCCTCATAAAAAATATGCATATACTACTATATAGGATTCTCAGCCATAAAATCCTATTTTAACTTTCATTACTTCACATAACATATTTAACTCATATGTTAAGTAACTAAACTATTTTCATGAAAATACCAAATCAGTCCCAAAAATATTTCTTTTCTGGGATTTAGCATAATATAGTCCCATGATGAAAATATTTTTTTCTCGGATTTTTAAAATTCATTTACTATTTTTCAAAAATCAATTTTAATTAATTCCTTAAGAAATTAGCTACCTCATGTTTAACTCCAAAATTCCCAAATCTTGGCAGGACCTTACACATGTTAATGTGAGCCTCAGTTTAAATTTCATGGTCATCCTGGAGTTATAAAACTCCGGTTATAGCATTTTTCGTCAAAAAAACCTAAATATTGAAATGGTCATAACTTGTTCATTTTAAGTCAGAATGAGCTCATTTTTGGACAGGAGGTACTTTATAACATATATTTTCATGTCCCAAAAGGCCAGAATTTTTCACATAAATTTAGTGGCCGAAACAGCCCTTTAAAGTTTCTGGGCAAGAGCATTTTGTAATTTGCAGCTTTGGACTCTTTTGCTAAATTCACCCACCACGAAAATCTACAAAGACCTTTTCCAAAGGATTCCACTTGGATAAGCTACAAAACACATAGATCTAACTCTAGGACTTGACCAAACTCAAAAATTCAAAATATAATAGGAGATATGGTCAATTGAATTTCATGTTACGTTTTTACCAAAATCTGATTTTTCAACCCTTTGTTATTTCTAAAAAACTTTCATGTTTTCACATAATAACCACATAACTCATCATAACACTTACTAATACTTCATATACCCATGATTTTTATTAGTCCAATGCTTTTATTATGACTTTCATCATAATCCTCGTAAATGAGATCCTTTTAGTTGAAGAAATATTTAGGGTTTAAGAAATGGGTTTTTGTCTTTGGGTCAATACAAAATTCGATTTCACGCTCTAGGGTAGGCTAGAAATCTTCAAGAATACGTCAAGAAATTTATTAATGATAGAAATATCATTCACAATCGCTACTCTTATCCAAGACTTGGATAAGACGTTACATTGATACCAACTGTGACTTCTATCCTTTAACCTAGATAGACCACACAATGATACCTATCAACTTGTCATCGCTATTCATGACGTCGCCTCTGAAAGTCCGGCTTGGTTGCATTCCACACAAGGAAGTCAACAACGAAAGGATCGGGGCTCTTTACTTATGGCTTGATATAACAAATGATTAACTTTAGGGTTTGGTTACTTTGAATTCAGATATAACAAAGTTGGTTAGGAATATGAAAGCTAACAACTTACAAAAAGAATAATAAGTAGTTAATCAATCGCTTTCAAAAATTACCTCAAAGGCAAGTATTTTCAAAGAGATAAGATCGTGAAAGTGTTTATTTGAAACAACAAGATTAATAAACAGTGGAGGTAACGAAGGTTTCTCCCAACGAAGTTTCAATAGATAAATCAAAGTCTAACTTTTCCGGAGTCACATTTAAACATTGAACACAACTAGGTAGAATAAAAGAGTGGGTAGAACTTGTATTGAATAAAGTATAGACTTTGCAATAATTTATAATTAATTTACCCGTAATAACTTCGTTCGGGTTTCTCGAAAAACGCCTCGCTTAAATTACCGAAGTTTGACTTTACTATAGGTTACATTCCACCCTTAAGTGCTTCTTCACATTCCCCGATCCATGATTTGAATCATTATTCTCGATCCATATCGAATTCGGGTTGACCGCTATGCATTGGGTAATTCCGAATTCGATGTTGGGTTCTCCAATTCTTCATCAAAAAGCAAAGTCCATTTCATCTATTTTGGCTTTATTGGATCGGACGTCTTTTTCTACACTATCAACGCGTTGTGCAGCCTTTTTACCCATGCATCGCCTATTCTCCTTCGTTCGATTGTTTCTTCTTTCAAATTGATCTTTGATTTTTAAATTCTCGATTCCAACTTTAATATCTTACACCGCCAAAGCGTGATTTTGTTCGAGCATCACATATTGGGTAACCCAATTTTGAATTGTTGTATCCCTTTGTTCCACGATCGTTTGCCGTTCTTCAACCTGTTCTTCTAGCTCACGAACACGATTTTGTAATTCTAAGTTTTGATCATAAATTTCTTCTAACCAATTCTCCTCAGGTTCCTCTTCTTCCTTTTCTTCCTCACTCTCACCGCTACCTCTCGCAACTACTAGCTCGGTGCAACAATTAGTTCTTCATTCACTACGTGGATATCTCTAATTTGTTCCTCGTCGACCTTTGCATTAACTGATTAGTGATTAAAGGTGTCACAACGGTCACATTCACTCCATTGTGAATATTTTCAGCTGCCATTTCCAAACACTGCCACAACACAAGGGTTAATTAATATATCAAATATTATTCCTATACTCTGACCGACCAATTAAATAAAAATAAACTTAGGTAGGTCATACTAACAAGAATTCCCGCCTCTCCCCTCCTAGTTCTTATCTCGCATCTTAGTGAGGGATCATATCCCTAAGCTTTGATACCAACTGTGACGCCCCCAAAATTAGGTATACGTCACCCATCTTGGGTCGCCACTTACATGGTACATAAATTCAAATACAAACTTAATTATACATCTGTCGTAATATACGACAATACATAAACCGAGAGTTCTAATAAGAATATTGTCATTTAGACAATATCCATACTCAAGGAGTCCTCATTACATTTATTGTCACACTATTTAATGTAATAGTTAGGACTACTAATGCTATCTTCGGACCATCACTCTTCTCCCCGACTCGTCCAAATTATATTCTCATTTCACGAAGAGAATAAAGAAAGAAAGGGTGAGCTCAACTAGCCCAAAGAAGAAATATTATAACTAAGATAATGCGAATAAATTATCAATAGTCTTCAACAATGTTAAACCGATAAAATACAATAGACAACCAGGTTTAATCAAGCATCGGAATATCGAATCCATTAAAAGAGTCAAGTAGAAAATAAAGTCTACTATCTTTTAGGTTTTAAAAGGTTTTCATCAATTTTATCACTAAGACTCAGCTTTAATGAATAAACCACAATATCTAATCATCCACGCACCACGGTCAAGGATTTTCATCAAATTATCAATGGTCATGACTATACCGAATCACCCCGGTCATAATCATACCAAAAACTATCCATCACCGCATTACAGCCACCGAGGACTTTTGTCACATCATTTATATCAAGCCATGATTATACCGAATGATCCTCGGTCATAATCATACTAAGTTCATCTATGCACGTAAGCGAAAAGATAAGATAATATAACATGAGGATGATGACAATGACATAATAATTCAATAAAACAAGTTCACGAATTAATTTATTCAGAACAAACAACGTCCAAATTGTCAACATGATATCGCTTTGTAGAGTAAAATTCAAGAATGCTCGGAAAAATATTTTCATTAAAAATATCGGATGAAGCGCGAAATATCAAGGATATTCCACTAAATTCATGAAGTATAGAAGTCAAAATTTTAACCAACCGAGTATAATAAATAATGAAATAACAAAAGAAATCACCATGCATGCAGCTTTGCAAGATGATGGTGTTATTCCAATGTAATAATAAATACGTAATAATAAAAATGGAACCAGTCCGTCTGCAAAACACACGCATGGGATATTCCAATAGAATAATAAAGACGAGAATAATAAAGATTTTAACCGAATTCCCAAAAAGCCTGAATGCAGGATATTCCAACGGAATAATAAAATAATAAAGAATGTCACCACCAAGTATAGGGATTCCAATATATACAAAGTTATTCCAACGAGAATAAATAAGAATGGAATAATATAAGGATTTCACCAAGTATAGGGTATTCCGCATATACAAAGTCATGTATAGGTATGCCACTTTTACAAAAGTTATTCCAATGTAATAATAAGCAATGGAATAACAATGTTCTCTTCATGAATAAGAAAGAATAACACCCCTTACGAGTACAACAAATAATATTCCCTACCTTAAAGAATTAATATTGGAAAAGTGAAGTAGCAAAATACTTTTCTTCTTCTCTCTATAGTTTCTCTCTAGAGTTTCAAATGAATTCGTAAGAAATAATAAAGGAATGAGCTTTCTATTTATAGAAAAAGCCGAGGGTGGCTTTTGGTCTTAACGAAGGGTCAAAATAACTCTTGGTAATATTGAAGAGACAACTACTATTTGCGAAGGGGTAATTAACCCTTGGAACAATCGAAGAGGCGATTAACTCTTGGTAATATGAAGGGACAACTACTATTTGCGAAGGGGTAATTACTATCGACGAAGGTAATTACTATCGACGAAGGTAATTACTATTGAAGAAGGTAATTACTATCGGACGAAGGTAAATACTATCGATGACGAAGGTAATTACTTATTCACAAAGGTAATTACTATTCACAAAGGTAATTACTATTGATGAAGGTAAATACTATTATTGAAGGTAATTACTATTCACAAAGGTAATTACTATTCACAAAAGTAATTACTATCGACGAAGGACTCTTAGATGATGACATATACCCCCCCAAAAAATAATCAAACTTACCACAAACGTCTCATATATGACTCTTTATATACATCAAGGATTGAATAAATATTACCACAAATCATTTTATTTTTAATCAACACATTTTTAATCTTTCAACAATTATTAATCATTTATAACTTGTCGTCTCAATTAATAATATAACATATTATACGAGATGATCTTGTGACAATAATTGAATCAATAATATAAGAGATATGATGCAAGATTCTATCGTAGCAATAATTGAGCATAAATGAAAGTGACTTCTCACGTAAGCATCAATAATCAATACTGAGTGTCTTCTTATACGACAACTAACGCCATTCATCGTACTTTTTATCTCCGGTAGTTCAACGGTTTGGCAGTAACACCTCTATCGTTATTTTTATAGAAAAATAATTTTGTCGCTTTTCTAACTACGACAATACTTCCGTTAGGGGTCCACTTAATGATTGAGTAGTCGTATCGAATATTCCCGATAAAAAGAATATTCCCCACCAAACGAATATTTTATAACAACTTGCTTACTTTGCAAAAATTTATAAATATTACCTACAACTATAACATTATATCAAATTTATTCCATAATATTCAAAAATAATATTTATAAAAAAATCATCTTTATTTATAAAAGTTTGGGGTCTTACATTTTACCTCATTTGGTGGAGAATGAGGAACGTGTGACACCTGGATGTTTCGAGAGTTTTGAAACCCAAGATACGATGATATCTCATTTCTCATAAATTTTCTCTCTATTCAGATGTTGTAAATAGGGCTCAATTATTAGAGCGAGATAACGAAAACGGTCAATCGAGGGACCACAACCGTGATAATAATTTAGAGATAGCGATCAACAAAACAACGATAACCAAAAGAAAGAAAGAAAAAGGCGGACAAAAATGGTAACCACTCCGGTGGTAATCATGGCCATGAAAATAGAAGAAGCGAGTCGGGAGGAGATTTTAAAAGAGGAGATTTAACAACGACCATGTGAAGGCAGACAAAGTCTTAAGTGAATCGGGTTCTAAGGGAGAGGAGAACGACCACCGGTCATATGCTATAAATCACGGGAAAGAGGACATATCGGTCAAACCGCCTTACAACAGTTCAAGGTATGCTATAATTGTGGAAAGGAAGGACATATCGCTCGAGATTATGCAGATAGCGAAACCTAGTTCAATGAGGGACGGTGACTCAAAAGATCGTCCCGAAAAAGTCAAAGTCAATCGTTCTGGAAGAAGCGTTTGTTGTGACCGGTCAAAATGCAAGGAACCCAAACGAGGTGATCACGGGTAAGCTATTTATAAATTCTTGCAAGTTTATACCTTACTTGATCACGGTCTTACCCATTCATTTATCTCTCTAACTTTGTGCTCAACGTTTAAACTTGACTCGGGAAAAATTAGACTTTGACCCATCTGTGGAAACTCCGTTAGAGAAACGTTCATCACATCCACTCGTTTATAAATCTTGTTTGATTCAAGTTGGCACCATCACCTTACACATTGACCTTATCTCTTTAAAGATACTTGCTTTTAATGTGATTTTAGGGATTGATTGGTTAACTACTCATCATGCCAAAATTGATTGTTTTCGTAAGGTTGTTAGTTTTCATATTCCTAACCAACTTGTTATGCGAATTCAAGCAACTAAACCATTAA
This sequence comes from Panax quinquefolius, assembly GCA_020205615.1. NCBI lineage: Eukaryota > Viridiplantae > Streptophyta > Magnoliopsida > Apiales > Araliaceae > Panax > Panax quinquefolius. Next base: position 4,979,167 of record CM035163.1, on the reverse strand, counting down.
AATCAATCACCGCTATATCTAATCATAAAGTTATTCATTTATTGAAAAAGCGGATGTCAAGCTTTCTTAGCCCATGTTATAGATTTGAATAAAGACACGTCAAATTTGAATAATATTCCTGTTGTTATTGACTTTCCGACGTATTTCAAAGAACTTTCCGCCTACCCCGAACGTGAAGTTAAATTCTTTATTGATCTTGAACTGCATACAAAGCCCATTTCTAAAACCCCATATCGAATGGCTCTATTGAACTTCAGGAGTTAAAGGTCCAACTACGAGAATTGTTGGACATCGGTTTCATCTCTACTAAGACATCTCCTTGGGGTGCTCCTATTTTATTCAGTAAAGAAGAAAGAGCGGGAGTATGTGACTTTGTATTGACTATCGGAATTGAACCATGTCACCATCAAGAATAGGTATCCTTTACCTCGTATTGATGACTTGTTTGACCCGTTCAGAGAGCACAATTTTTTCAAAGATCGATCTTAGATTCGGATATCATCACCAAGATTAGAATCGAGGATATTCCAAAGACCGCTTTAGAACTCCGATGCAGGTATTATGAATTCTTAGTCATGTCTTTCGGATTGACTTATGCTCTCTGCGCTTTCATGGATATGATGAACCGAGTATTCAAGGAATATTTGGATCATTCGTTGTTGTCTTTATTGATGACATCCTCATATATTCCAAAAGTAATGAAGATCATGAGCACCATTTTGAAATTTGGTACTCCAAAGGCTTCGTGAAAACAAACTATATGCCAAATTAAAGAAATGCGAGTTACGGCTTGAGGAAGTAGCATTTCTTGGGCACGTGTGTCAAAACATGGAGTATCCGTGGACCCGCTAAGATTGAGCAATACAAAGTTGGAGAACCGGCCAAGTTGGTGGCCAAGACGTCACAGTAACTACGGGCTTAATCGGTTATTATCGGAGATTCGTGGAAAGATTTTCTCGAATCGCTACTCCATTAACTCAGCTGACTTGGAAAGATATAAAATTCGTATGGAACGAGGAATGCGAGAAGATTTTCCAAGAGCTCAAGAGGAGACTCATTTCGCATCTGTTCTAACAATACCATCTGGTTCGGATGGATTTGTTATCTACTGCCGATGCTTCCGGGCAAAGGGTTAGGATGTGTTCTCATGCAACGTGGAAAGTCATAGCCTTTATGCCTCATGACAACTTAAAGAATATGAGAGAAATTATCCTACTCATGATCTAGTGTTGGCAAGCAATGCTTTTTTATTATTCACGAGATATGGAGGCACTATCTATATGGGGAGAAAGTGGAGATATATTCGCACCATAAAAGCCTTAAATATTTCTTCACTCAAAAAGAACTCAACATCGCGGCAATGACGTTGGCTCGGGCTATTGAAAGACTACGACCACACTATTCAATACCATCCCGAAAAGCGAACGTGGTAGTGGACGCGTTGAGTAGAAGATCATATCACGCAGGAATGAGTGCGATGATGTCAAGTATCTGCGACAGAGCCAACTTTAATAGAAAAAGTTAAGGTTGCTTTCCACCCCATCTTGCCGGATGCGTATGTATGAAGAAAGTATCTGAAGGTGTTATTCGAGCGAGAATTGATGAAGAAGGAATACTTGAGTCCACCTGCACTTTGTGTCCCTAATGACTCGATTTGAAGTACAAGATTATGATGGAGGCACACAATACACCATTTGCAATCCATCTCGAAGTACCAAATGTATCGTGATCTTCGACATACATTTTGGTGGAACAATATGAAGAGAGAGATTGCAAAGTTTATCTCAACGTGTTTTAACTTGTCAACGTGTAAAGGCGGAGCATCTAGTACCTAAGGGTCCGTTGCAACCACTTGAGATTCTCGAAATGGAAGTGGGAACACATTACCATGGATTTACGTTCACGGGTCTTCCTACGGTTTCTCAAGGCATCAATGCTATTTGGGTTATTGTTGATAGATTAACCAAGTCCGCTCATTTCTTACCGACACGGAGACTTATTCCTTGAATGTCTTGCTAGTATATATGTAAATGAGATTGTGAGGTTGCATGGCATGCTAGTATCCATAGTTTGGATCGTGACCCAAGATTCACTTCAAGATTTTGGGTTAGCTTGCAAAAAAAGCTATGGGCACAGATTCTGATTGATTCGGCATACCATCCTCAAACGGACGGACAATCGAGAGAGACTATTCAAACTCTTGAAGATCTACTAAGACTACATGTCCTAGACTTCAAGGCGATTGGGATAAGTATTTATCATTGGTGGAATTCTCCTACATCAACAGTTATCAGGCAAGTATAGGTGTGGCTCCATTCGAAGCAGTATATGGACGAAAATGTCGCTCTCCAGTATGTTGGGACGAGGTGGGTGAAGCAACATTGTTGGGACCCGAGTTGGTACGTATGACTACGGAAAAGATCCAAATGATTCGACAACGTATACAAATGGCACAAGATCGACAAAAAAATTATGCGGATCTTCATCGAAAGGACGTGAAATTTAGTATAGGGGATCATTTATTGTTACGAGTTGCTCCATGGAAGGGAGTTACAAGATTTGGGAAGAGAGGAAAGCTTAATTGTGACGCCCCCAAAATAGGTCCATTCCATCCAACCCATTCTGAGTCGCCAAATACATGGTACAGAAATAACTACAACTTTATTGTTACAACATATAAACTGTGAGTTTGAATACAAATATTATCTTCTAGACAATATCTATACTCAAATAAATCCTCATCACATTTATTGATATATTATTTTACACAAATGGTGAGGACTACTAAACAACTCTATCTAGAACCTTCATTCCATACCCAGGCTAAATACTTTCTTATATTCTCGCATCACGAGAAGAAAAATGGAACAAAAAGGAAAAGGTGAGCTCAACTAGCCCGATAAGAAGAATATTATGACTAAGATAATATACAACAAATTATCGTTAGTCTTAAGCGAGGAAAAATCTAATAGAATACAATAGACACAAGTTTTAAATCAATATTCGCATGATGAAATAATAATTCATTAGAAGAGTTAAGTAGAGAATGCAAACTACTATCTTACATGTATGAATTTAAAAAGTTCATCGTCTATCTTTTATCCCCGTAACATCAATCAATATATATCTGGAATCAAATATTCATCTTTGCACTTTCTGAGCCAAAGATATTCATCGATCGATCGTGTTCATCTAAACACTGTTCATCTTTTTGCCTACGGGCAAAGATATTCATCAAGAAATCATTCATCTTTGCACTACTGGGCCAAAGATATTCATAGAATATCATCATTTAGGACCGAGGATGATGAAAATATTTTAAAAGAAAACGAATCCAAAGGAAACAAAAAGAACAATATTAAGGATTAAGTATTTTAAACAATCCAAGTTCAAAATACTTCATAAGTAATCGAGTGGAGTAAAATTCAAGAATGATCAAAACACATGGATACAATCAAAGCTAGTATCCATAATAGATATTTTGACAAAAAGAAAAATTTCATTTTTCTATTGAATAGTCAAGTATTCGTGAATAAGTCACAGTAGATCGTGAATAAAGGCTTATATCGTGAATAATAACTCAAACACCAAAAGATAGAAATTTCACAAAAAAACATCTTCACGCTTCATGAATAGTACTAAGTGAATAAGAACTTCGTGAATAATAACTCATGAATAGTAACTCGCAATGCGTAGTAACTTCATGAATAAGAACTAACGACATGAAAAAGTTCCAAATTTGATAAAAGTTCCAACCAATATTTCAAAGATAATGATATTGAAGAAATAATATCATTTGAGAAGAAAATAACATCCTTATCTCTCGAAGACAAGATTACTTAGTTGAAACAGGATATAGGCTATGACTTGAACTTGCACCGTATATAGCAATACTCAAAGTATACTCAAAATACTCACAAGAATAAACTCGATAATATAGAGAGAAAACTTGATTTACGTGTGATTTTCAATTCTAACCTAAGCACCTATTTATAAGAAAATGCTTAGAACACCAAAGCGAGAAAATTTAATATAATAATATATTTATAAAAATTTGTCTCACGCCAACCTTTGAGAATCTGAAATCAACAACCTAACACATGTAAAATGAGGCTCATACATCTAAAAAACATTTTTGTTAATTAAAACAATTAAAACTTCCAAAAATCAATTATTTCAGAGCTTCAAAATTTCAATAATTCATAATAAATAGCTCTTTTATCAGAAAAATTCAAAACTTGCGACTTTCCATAGGAAATTCCATTATCTACAACTTTGCAGAAGAAAGTTTTTCCAAATTCCAAACAGAAATTGACCGAAATCCACAAACGGACGATTTTACAGGCTATAATCAAATTTCAGTCAAGAAATTGTGTCCACCAACACACAAAATATGTGTTAAAAATTTAATGCCACAAAAATACTCAAAATAAGCAAGTGGTTATAAAATATTCATTGTTGTTTGGAGAATATTCGTTTGGTCGTGGAATATTCTTTATTGTCGAGAATATTAAATGCACCACAAATTTTTTATGGGCCCCATAATGTAAAAGCGATTGGATGAAGAAAACGACAAATATAAGTTGTTTAAAAATAATCTTCGTAGTTATTATCAAATTAATCTTGTTAAAAATACTCATGCGGTTAAAACACAAGAAGACACCAGGTATTACACCAATCATTGATTCTTACATAAGAAGGCACTACTCAATAATGGTTACAGAATTATTCGCTCAAAGATTTTTATTGATTTAATAATTCTTCGCGTTGATATTTTATATTGTTGTTGTTTCAATAATTGTCATTACACAAAGATTTTTCATTATCGAGCAATAATTCATATTATCTGAATAATATTATTAGATAACATTATTGGCAATGTCTAGAAAGTTCGTACAAGGAGAGGTTTGGTCACCTAATTAAGGCCACCAAAGAAGAGAAATTCTTATTGAAAGCCCTCTTTCTTCGAAACTACATGGTTGTCAATATCAGTGATTCTGTATATTATTATTTGTGAATAATTAATTATTGATTCATATGATGAGGAAAATATTGATTTTATGTGGATATAGATGGAGAAAATTTTTAATGTGACAATTGTTGAAAATTGAAATTTTATCTTTTTTGATAAAATAATTCATTTAAATATATTATTATATTTTAATAATATAATAATGATGATATTTTTACGATGAATGTGGGATATATGAGTATATGTGAGGAGTATTTTTGTTACCAAAATATTTAAAGCATGTTTTATGTGTCTTGGACCCCATTTATCGAATGAAATTTGATTATAAACAGAAATCGCCTGTTTGTGGATTTCGGTCCAATTTTGTGTGGAATTTGGAAAAACTTTCTTCTGTAAAGTTGTAGAGAATTTAATTTCCTATAAAAAGTCGCGAGTTTTAAATTTTCTGACAAAAGGGCTATTTATTGTGAATTATTGAAGATCCGAAGCTCCGAAATAATTGATTTTTGGAAGTTTAAAATATTTTAAATAACAATAACATTTTTTTCATTATGGTGTGTTACACATGTGTGTTGAATGAGCTGAATTCAGTTCTTGGAAGGTTGGCGTAGGAAAATTTAATTTATATATTAATATTATTTTAAATTTTCTGCTTTGGTGTTCTAAGCATTTTCCTATAAATAGGGTGCTTAGGTTAGAATTGAAAATTATACCAGAAACTAAAGTTTTCTCTCTATATTATCGAGTTTATTCTTGTGAGTATTTTGAGTATATTTTGAGTATTGCTATACTATGCAAGTTCAAGTCATAGCTTATATCCTGTTTCAAATTTAAAGTACCGATCTTTCGAGGTAAGGGATATTATTTTTTTAATGATATTATTTATTCTAATATCATTATGTCAAGTATTGATCTGAACTTTTAATCAAATTTGGAACTTTTAGTGTTCTGGGTTACTATTCACGATACTCAAGACTATTCACGATACTCTGATTATTCATGAATACGACACTTATTCATCTAAAAATGAAAATTTTCCTTTCGTCCAAAATATCTATTCGGATACTAGCTTTGATCAGATTCTATGTTTTGATCATTCTTGAATTTTACACCACTATGATTATTTTTTGAGGTATTGTTGACATGGATAAAACAAAGTACTTAATCCTTAATCCTTAATCCTCATCATTTTGTTTCAATCGGATTCGCTTTTTAAAAATATTTTTCATCATCCTCGCCTTAAATGATGATATTATTGAATATCTTTGGCCTTTAGTGCAAAGATGAATGATTTCGATAAATATCTTTGGCCCGTAAGCAAAGATGAACAGTGTTTTAGATGAATACTTAACTAATCGATGAATATCTTCGGCCTGTCAGAAGTGCAAAGATGAATATTTGATTCCAGATATATATTGATTGATGTTACAGGATAAAAGATAGACGATGAACTTTTAAATTCATACATAAGAGATAGTAGTTTGCATTCTCTACTTAACTCTTCTAATGAATTATTATTTCCGGCCATGCGAATATTGATTTAAAACTTGTTGCCTATCAGTATTCTATTAGATTTTTCCTCATTGAAGACTAACGATAATTTGTTGATATTATCTTAGTCATAATATTCTTTTATCGGGCTAGTTGAGCTCACCCTTTTCCTTTTTGTTCCATTTTTCTTCTCAGTCATGGAATATAGAGAGTGCGTAGCCTGGGTATGGAATGAAGGTTCTAGATAGAGTTGTTTAGTAGTCCTCACCATTTTGTAAAATAATATATCAATAAATGTGATGAGGATTTATTTGAGTATAGATATTGTCTGAAGATAATATTTGTATTCAAACTCACAGCTTTTATCATTGTAATTAATAAAGTTGTAGTTGTTTCCACATCATGTATCGACAACTCGTATGGGTGATGTATACCTATTTTGGGGCGCTACAAAAGGTCACATAGCTTGATTTTGTCGCTCACCAAGATAAGTTCAAATGGGATGGAGGCACCAAAGGACGCCCTAGAAAAGTCAAAGCCAAGAAGTCTAAGGAGAGAGCGTTTGTCACGACCTCCCGAAAGGCAAGGAACCCGAACGACGCTATCACGGGTAAGCTTTATCATAAACTCTAAATAAGTATATACCTTATTTGATAATTTATTGTACCCATTCTTTTATTTCTCCTACTTGCGCTCAACGCTTAAATTTGACTCGAGAGAATTAGACTTTGACTTATTTGTTGAAAATCCGTTGGAGAAACCTTCATTACATCCACTATTTATAAGTCTTATTTGGTTCAAATCGGTACCCTCACATTATCTCGTCGATCTTATTTCATTGAAAATACTTGCATTTGACGTAATTCTGGGGATTGATTGGTTAACTACTCATCATGCAAAAATTGATTATTTTCGTAAGGTTGTTAGCTTTCATATTCCTAAACAACCTATTATGCGAATTCAAGCAACTAAACCATTAAAATCAATCACCGTCATCTCGAAGCCATAAAGCTATTCGCTTATTGAAAAACGGATGTCAAGCTTTCTTAGCTCATGTCACTAATCTAAACAAAAATACGCCGCTTTTGAATGATATTTCTATTGTTAATGAATTTCCGACGTATTCCCTCAAGAACTTCCTGCCTACCCTAGAGCGTGAAATTAAATTTTGTATCGACCTTGAACCCCTAAGACAAAACCCATTTCCAAAGCCCCATATCGAATGGCTCTATTGAACTTCGTGAGTTAAAGACCCAACCGCAGGAATTGTTAGGCATCGACTTTATTCGTCCTAATACTTCTCCTTGGGGTGCCCTCGCTTCTATTCATAAAGAAGAAAGATGGGAGTATGCGCTTTGTATTGATTATCGGAGTCAATCATGTCACCATCAAAATAGATATCCGCTACCACGTATTGATGACCCGTTTGACTAGTTGCAGAAGGCGCCAAATTCTTTTCAAAGACTAATCTTCGCTCCGGATATCACCAATTAAAGATTAGAACCGATGACATTCCAAAGACGGCTTTCGTAACTCCCGATGACGGGCATTATGAATTCCTAGTCATGTCTTTTGATCGACTAATGCTCCGCCGCTTTTATGGATATGATGAACCGAGTATTCAAGGAATATTTGGATCACTTTGTGGTCGCTCTTTATTGATGACATCCTTATTTATTCCAAAAGCCGTGAAGATCATGAGCAACACTTGAGGTCGATACTCCAAAAGCTTCGTGAATATAAGCTTTATGCCAAGTCAAGAAATGCGAGTTCGCTTCGAGGAAGTAGCATTCTTGGGCACTTGGCACCAAGACGTAGCTTTCTTAACTTATTGGTTATTATAAGAGATTCAGTAGAAGGGTTTCTCGAATCGCTACTCCCTTAACTCAAATTGACTTTTGAAGATACAAAATTCGGTTGGAACGAGGAATGTTAGAAGAGTTTTCAAGAACTCAAAAGAAGACTCATTTCAGCACCTGTTCTAACAATACCATCTGGCTTAGAGGAATTTTTCATCTACAGTAATGCTTCAGGCAAGGGGTTGGGATGTGTTCTCATGCAACATGGGAAATTATGAAAAATAGAATACTTTATTTCATAAAATTCGGGGTCTCACAATCTCCCCTCCTTATGAAATTTCGCCATCGAAATTTACGTACGTACCTGGTATGATGAAGAGGTGAGGATACCTTGCTTTCTTTTCGAATTATACCTTCCCAGGTTATATCCTCTGTATCATAATTTTTCCATTACTCATCTTCTGTATTTCAGATATCATTCTAAAATATACCTTCAAAACAAAGGTTAATTGACATATCACTAATTGTCAACTTACTAAGTAAAAATGTCGGCTTAGGTAAGTCACACACTAGCGAAGTATATAACTCATCTCTACCCTCCTAGTTCTAGACTCATATCTCCGCAAGCGACCATATCCCTAAGCTTTGATACCAATTGTGACGCCCCCAAAATAGGTCTACACGACCCATTCTGAGTCGCCAGATATCATACTATAAAAATCAATTACAACTTCATTTATACAATTGTTGAACTGTCGCGCAGAGTACGATAACAGATAAGTAGTGAGTTTCAATACAAATGTATGTAACTCTCATTGTGCCTCAACCACAACCTTACAATGGTACGTTACATAAAAGTACAGTCAATAACTGTTTTAGAAATTAAAATCTTTGGGAAGTTCTCAAGGAAACCTTCGTACATGGGAGGCCAAGAATCTAAGTTATGATAGATATCATATGCCTAGAGAATTGTCATCTAGACAGTATACAAACTCAAAGGAGTCCTCATTACATATATTGTCACACTATTTAATCGTAATAATGAGGACTACTAATGATATCATCCGACCACTATTCTTTTCCCGACTCGTCCCAAATTATATTCTCATTTCCTCAAGAGAACAAAGAAAGAAAGGGTGAGCACAACTAGCCCAAAGAAAGAATATCATGACTAAAGATAATTAAATTATCAATAGCATTCACCAAAGAATAAATCAAAGATTTAGAACATATGGTAGATAATAAAACTTTTCAACCATAGTTATAAAATAACAAGCAATCCATTAAAGAGTCAAATAGACCATCGTGTCTATTATCTTCTCCGAGTTAAAAGTCCACCAATAATGTTTTATCCTCAGAATCATTAGGTTTGTAATATTCATGAACGCAATCAAATTGCAGTAAAATAAGTGCGAAAAGCGAGATAAATCGAGTTTAAAATTTTACAAACCATATACCCGATCACCCTTTATGCATAATTATTAATTAAACGAAAAGATAAAGAATAAAATCATACCCTCAAGATCGAGCTTCCTCGTGTACAAGTTCACCTCCAAATCCTTTCGCTCAACTTGAATCCACCGGCTTGGTTCCTTCCTTTGATCAACGTTAGCCACCCAAGTGTTTGGCCTCTGAGGTGATCCACCAAGGAATAATAAGAATTCAAGAAGATGGGTATTTGGCTCAAACCCTAGTTTTTTCTATCTCTATGTAAAAGGCGATTCTCCCAATAAATTGGAATTATGTCGTTGTAGAAAGTCAACAACCCCACCACCCATAATAAGACTCCTCTTATTTATAGATGTGGGCAACCCACCTTAACAATTAAGGAATTAGGATTTATTTAATTAATTAAATTCTTTTAATTAATTAAGCTCCCTAATCTTATTAGGGATAATTAATTAAACTATTTTAATTAATTTAACTTCCTAATCCAATTAGGAATAAATGAGAGTTGTGACGCCCCCAAAATTAGGTATACATCACCCATCTTGGGTCGCCACTTACATGGTACGTAAATTTAAATACAACTTATTAACATAGTCAGCCGTGGTATACAATATGACATAAACCGTGAGTTTAAATACAAATATCGCTCTACTAGATATTATACAAACTCAAACAAAAGTCCTCATTACAATTATTATCACACTATTTCACGTATAATGAGGACTACTAATGCTATCTTCAGACCATCACTGCTTCCGACTCGTCCCCAGCTTATATTATCATTTCAAGAGAAACAAAGAAAGAAAGGGTGAGCTCAATCTAGCCCAAGAAGAAATATTACGACTAAGATAATGCGAATAAATTATCAATAGTCTTCAACAATGTTAAACCGATAAAATACAATAGATAACCAGCTTTAATCATAAATGAATATGCAATCCATTAAAAGAGTCAAGTAGAAAATAAAATCTACTATCTTTTATGATTTTAAAAGGTTTTTCATCATCATATAAATTGAGACTCACTTTTAATAAATAATCCACATCATCGAATCACCCCCTCGCACTACTACGGCCAAGGATATTCTTAAATATCACGATCACAATTATTCCCGCACTCTACGGGCCAAGAATAGTTGTGTATTCATTAATGGTCATGATCATGCCAACAACTCATCCATCAATGCACTACTACCAATCGAGGATTTTTAATCACATCATTTGTAACATTACTGGCCATGATTACGCCTCGAATAATCCTCATCATAATCATACCAAGTCCATCCATGCTCTACAAAAGCCATGTATGACTTTAAAAAAATATAAATATGAGGATGATGACAATGATATAAGAATTCAATAAAACAAGTTCAAGAATTATTTTATCCAGAATTATTAACGCCCAAATTGTCAACACGATCATCGCTTTGTAGAGAGTAAATTCAAGAATGATCGTAAGAATATTTCCGTGAAAAGATATCGGATGAAACGCAAATATCAAGGATATTCTACTAATTTCATGGAGTATAGAAGTCAAAGTTTTTAACCAACCGGGTATAATAAAGAATGGAATAACAAAAGAAATCACCATGCATGCAGATTGAGATGTATAAAAGTTATTCCAATGTAATAATAATAACGGAACCAAGTCGTGAAATTCACACCGACAGTGATGTTCCAATGTAATAATAAAGATGGAACTGCATCCTGCAAAAACACACGATAGATATTCCAACAGAATGATAAAGATTTTAACCAGTCCTGTAAAACACACGCATGTGATGTTCCAACGTAATAATAAAATCTAACCCGTGTCCTGTAAACACATGCATGTGATGTTCCAAATGTAATAATGAAGAATGTCACCAAGTATAGGTAAATCATGAGATATGTGTTATTCCAATGTAATAATAAGCAATGGAATAACATAAGGATTTCACCAAGTATAGGTATGCCACAGACATCAAAGTTATGATAGGGTATGCCACTTTTACAAAGTTATTCCAACAGAATGATAATGAATGGAATAATGTAAGTTCTCTTCAAGAAGAAAGAATAACACCCTTACAAAGAAAAGAACCTAATACGGAAGTAGTGAAGAAGCGAATACTCTTCTTCTTTCTATAACTTTCTCTATATAGCTTCTCTCTATAATTTCTCTCTCTGAGTTTCAATGAATTCGTAAGAAAATAATGAAGGAACGAGCTTCTATTTATAGGAAAATGGAATGCATAAGAATTAATCCATGAACTGCCTAGATTGATTTACTTTAATCTGACTATCCATATTTAAAGAAAAATCTTTTAAATAAAATATAATATATTCTATTTATATAAAACATTTTACTATGCAAACACTATGCAATACTACGCAAAACACTATGCAAAAACACTATGCAATACTACGCATAATAAAATATAATATATTCTATTTATGTAATAACTTTAATAAAGTATTCTATTTTATATAAAAGATGTTTCAATAAAATAAAACGTCATTATCGCTATAATAATTCATATTATTAATCGACAATAATGGAATCAAACCGAGTGACTTCTCACATAAGATCAATAATCAATACCGCGGTGCTACTACGCAAACCACACGACATCATCGCATTTTTACTACCGAGTAGTTCAACAAGAACTACTAGAAAAACTTCCGCCGTTATTTCAATAAAATATTTTTGTCTTTTCTCAATCCGACAATAATTTCATTGTGGGTCCACCAATGATTGAGCCATTGCATTTAATATTCCTCGCTAAACCAATATTCTCCTCACCAATCGAATATAATATAACCACTGTGCATACTTTGCAAAATTTATAAATATTACCCACAACTATAACATTATATCAAATTATTCCATAATATTCAAAATAATATTTATAGAAAATTCATCTTTATTTATTAAAAGTCAGGGTCTTACAAGAGTATTTATATTAAATTAATTCCTAAACTCTTTTAGAAATTAAAATAATAATAATTGTAATAATATTAATAAGACTCTCTTATTAATTTATATTTAATATTTCTAAAATATTAAATAATAATATTAAGCTATTTAATTTATTCTATCACCATAGATTAAATTAAATATACTAAACATATTATTACGATTATGCCATTAACTTCTTAAATAATTATTCTTCCTTTTATGGTGTGACCTTTAGGTTCTCCATATTAAACCCAATTGTGAATAAATCAATTAGAATAATTCTAATCTTATTTAAATAAATAAATTAAACAATTAATTTATTTAAATAAATAATATTTATTCTACAATAGTGATAAGTTCTCCTAAATGATCAACGACTTTCCGTATAATATAGATTTCAACATTAATCATTAAAGAACCTTTGAGTAAATAGTTACCGTGATAATTCAATCCTTCCACCATACAATGTCCCAATTAAATATAAGATATGGAATTACCACAAGTCTTATTTTATTTAATTATATGTATTTCGATCCTTAAATGCACAACACTAAATAATGCAAATTAGAAACTCCTTTCTAATTTCATTCTTTGCCAAAGGACTACTCAAGTTGTCATTTATCGAATCACATAGACATTTCTCTTTTTTATTAAGTGGTAGATTCTTTATCGATCATACATTATCTCCACGCACAACTTGTTATACCCAAGCATACCCTTTGATATACCCTCGTGGTCTTAAGGAATAAGTCAAAGTATAACTCATCATACATAAGATACTATGATGATCTCAAGTCCAAGGATTACTTGTACTACTATCACTACAGAATTCCTATCGACAGCAAATAAAACTCCATTAGGTATTCCTTGTAGAGCCACGCTCAAAGGAACTTATTCTCTAATAAAGACCTACATACTTGCTTTTAGTGTTCCACACAAATGATCATGAGATCAATCATCCTCATCCAACGAAAGCAAGCAACGATGTACTAATCTATCCTGGATTCACTAATCCCCAATTTAGTAATCCAATAATTGGGAACTATTTTAGTTTTAAGCTTTCTAAGAATTTAGATCTCATTAGAATGATCATCATCATTATTCTAAAAGCATTGCTTAAAACTACGGGTTTATCACATATTATAAAAACAAAGATCACGTAGATAATTAAAAGCCTTTAATAAATAAATACTTTTTATTAATAAATGAATAAGATTGTTTATAAAGTATATGCTTTATCATCAAACATGATCGGGTTTCAGATGCATACTACTTTCAAGAACATCAATCAACAATTCCTCGCCCACAATCATACGACTAACTCATAATCATTATCAGATTTGAATTCTTTTTCGCACCTGTGATCGAAGATAATTTTCATCACCTATCTTCACCAAACATCAAAAATCATGGTTATACCAAATCACAATTTCGCCTCATAATCATATTTAATGAATTCATCTTCAGACTACTGACCAAAGATATACAACCAGATAACTAGTAACCAACAGCTTCATCTTTTCACTACACGCCAAAGATATACAATCAGAAACCAATAATGCCGAGACTCACTTAATAAGATCACCACCACGAATTATCCATGCACTACATGTGCCAAAGATATTCGTGTTTTCAATTACTACCACGATTATACCAATAATCCTCATTATAATCATACCAAGTCCATCTACGCACTACGGGTCAAAGATGACTTTTACCACATCATTTGTAACATTACTACCATGATTATACCGAATAATCCCCGGTCATAATCATACCAAGTCCATCTACGAACGTAAGCCACTACGACTGACTTTCAACACAATATAAGCATTGAGGATCACGATAATGATATAAAGAATCAATCAAATGAGATAAAGGATAAATATTAAACATTTATAATATAATTTATCTAGGTTCAAGAATATCCCAATGTTATCAATCACTTAATAATCTCATAATCTAATATCATTAATATTATAATAATATTTTAATCACTTCTTAAACTTATAAACAATTTATTTCAATTGTTTACACTTTACCACATAATGCATTTAATCATTCAAAATGTCATACTCATAAGATATCATCACCAATAATCAAATTCCTCATCAAAATATGATATACCCTATATAGGATTTCCAAGCCATAAAATCCTATTTTCCAATTTTGTTACTTCACATAACATATTTAACTCATTTACTCATAACTAGATCATTTTCATGAAAAATACAAAATCAATTCCAAAAATATTTATTTTCTGGGATTTAGTATAATATAGTCCCATAATAAAAATATATTTTTCTCGGAATTTTTTAAAATTCATTTACTATTTTTCAAAAATTAATTTCTAATTAATTTCTTAAGAAATTAGCTACCTCAAGTTTAACTCTATAAATCCCCAAATCTTGGAAGGATCTTACACATGTTAATGTGAGCTTCCAATTTAAATTTCATGGTCATCGGAGTTATAGAACTCCGGTTATAGAGTTTTTCGTTGGAAAAACCTAAGTATTGAAATGGTCATAACTTGCTCATTTTAAGTCGGAATGAGCTCATTTTTGGACAAAGAGTACTTTATACCATATACTTTCATGTCCCAAAAGGCTAGAATTTTTCTCACAATTTAAGTGGCCAAAACAGCCCTTAAAGTTTCAAGCAAGAGTATTTTCTGCTTTTGCAGCTTTGGACCTTTGCTAAAATCACCACAATACGAAAATCTACAACACCTTTTTCAAAGGATTCCACTTGGATAAGTTACAAAACTCATAGACCTAACTCTAGAACTTAACCTCACTCAAAATTCAAAATATAATAGAGATATGGTCAATTGAAATTCATGTTCCGCTTTCACCAAAATCGATTTTCAACCCTTTGTGATTTCTAAGAAACTTTCATGTTTTCACATAATAACCAACATAAATCATCATAACACTTACTAATACCATATATACCCATGATTTTCATCACCCAATGCTTTTATTATAACTTTCATCATAATCCACGTAAATGCTTTATTTCCACAATTTAATAAGGAATGAAATACAAAGGATCATTCACCATGCATGTGGTAATCAACATGACAAAGTTATTCCAATGTAATAATAAGGAATAAAATAATGTAAGAAATCACCATGCATGCGATAGATCGCACCGACAAAGTTATTCTCAATGAAATAATAAAGAATGGAACCAGTCCCACAGAACGTGACAGAGAGGATATTCTACGTAATAATAAAGAATGGAATAACAATGTAAATCACTGTGTATACTGCAGAAATCACAGATACAAAGTTATTCCAATGTAATAATAAAGAATGGAATAACAACAGACATCACCAGTATACTAGAATCCGCAGATATATAGGTTATTCCAATGTAATAATAAATGGAACTGTGTCAAAGTAAATTGCAAGACCGATTGTGATATTCCGGCGTAATAATAAAGAACTAATAATAAAAGAATTTCACCACGATGCAGATTTCAGATAAACAAAGTTATTCTAACATAATAACATAGAATGAAATAATAGAAGAATTTCACCACGATGATGCAGATTGATAAACAAAGTTATTACAACATAATAATATGAATGGAATAACAAAGGATTTCACCAAGTATAGGTATGCCACGATACAAAAGTTATGATAGGTATGTCACAGATACAAAAGTTATTCCAATGTAATAATAAAGAATGGAATAATGTAAGATTTCACCAAGTATAAGGTATGCCATGACAAAGTTATCCCAATGTAATAATAAAGAATGGAATAATGTAAGTTCTCTTCATGAATACAAAAGAATAACACCCCACCGTAAAGAAACTGGATATCGAAGCAATGAAGTAGTAGAAAACTCTTCTTCTTTCTCTCTATAATTTCTCTCTCTAGAGTTTTAGTGAATTCGTAAGAAATAATGAAGGAATGAGCTTCTATTTAGAGAAGAATTGAGAGTGGCTCTTGGTTTTAACGAAGGGTTAAAATGACTCTTGGTAATATTGAAGTGACAACTACTATTCATGGAAGGCAATTAACTCTCGAACAATCAAGAGGCAAATAACTCTTCGAAAGTCAAGGGTCAAATAACTCTTGAAAACTAAAAGGACAAGTTACTATTAAAACTCATGAATAAGAACTCATGAATAAGAACTCATGAATAAGAACTCATAAATAGTAATTCGTGAATAAGAACTCATGAATAATAAGAACTCGTGAATAAGAATTCATGAATAAGTAAACTCGTGAATAAAAACTCTTAAATAAGAACTCGTGAATAAGAACTCATGAATAAGAATCTGACACCTAAAAGTTTTCCTAATATCCGATCAACAATATAACCTCCAAACATCAATTATCATCAGAATAGATGTCGATTTCTACTAATACAAATAATCCCAACATAATGAAACTATAAAATTCATCTTTAATCAACACGAACTTATTCATCATTAATATTATAACTCACAATATTTAGCAATCAGGTTGTTCCCAGGAAAGAGGGGGCTTTCCGATAAGGATTTCTCGCTATTAGCGCGCAAGTAGGTGACCAAACCTCTTCTTGGCAGAACTTCTAGACATTGTAAATATTGCTATTTAATAATATGAATAACTTTTTCGTCTCAATTATTGATTTAATTATATATCATATTATGCGATGATATCTCGTGACAATAATCTAATCAATAATACGAGAGATATGATGCAAAGAATTATCGTAGCAATAAGTGAGTATAATCGAGTGACTTCTTACGTAAGCATCAATAATCAATACCGTGTGCTACTATGCAACCACGCGTATTAATGTACTTTTACTACAGGTTATTTTATGACAACTTGCTTACTTTAAAAAAATTTCAAATATGACCCTTAATTTTAAACTTTTATCAATTTAACTATTTACCAAAATAGAAAAATTGAATACTTTATTTCATAAAATTCGGGGTCTCACAATCTCCCCTCCTTATGAAATTTCGCCCTCAAAATTTACGTACGTACTTGGTATGATGAAGAGGTGAGGATACCTTGCTTTCTTTTTCAATCAGTACCTTCCAAAGTTATATCCTCTCAGATCATAATTTTTCCATTACTCATCTTCTCAGATTTCGATATCATTCTAAAATATACCTTCAAAACAAAGGTTAATCGACATATCACTAATTGTCAACTTACTAAGTAAAAATGCTCATTAGCCAGTAAGTCACACACTAGCGAAGTATATAACTCATCTCTACCCTACTAGTTCTAGACTCATATCTCCGCAAGCGACCATATCCCTAAGCTTTGATACCAATTGTGACGCCCCCAAAATAGGTCCACACGACCCATTCTGAGTCGCCAGATATCATACTATAAAAATCAATTACAACTTCATTTATACAACTATTGAACTGTCGTGCAGAGTACGATAACAGATAAGTAGTGAGTTTCAATACAAATGTATGTAACTCTCATGGTGCCTAGACCACAACCTTACAATGGTACGTTACATAAAAGTACAGTCAATAACTGTTTTAGAAATTAAAATCTTTGGGAAGTGCTCAAGGAAACCTTCGTACATGGGAGGCCATGAATCTAAGTTATGATAGATATCACATGCCCAGAGAATTGTCATCTAGACAGTATACAAACTCAAAGGAGTCCTCATTACATTTATTGTGACACTATTTAATCGTAATAAAAGAGGACTACTAATGATATCATCCGACCGCTACCCTTTTCCCGACTCGTCCCAGCTATATTCTCATTTCCTGAAGAGAATAGTGAAAGAAAGGGTGAACACAACTAGCCCAGTAAAGAATATCATGACTAAAGATAATTAAATTATCAATAGCATTCATCAGTAATAAATCAAAGATTTAAAACATATGGTAGATAATAAAACTTTTCAAACATAGTTGCAGCGGAACGAGCAATCCATTAAAAGAGTCAAATAGACCATCAGGTGTATTATCTTCTCCAAGTTAAAAGTCCACCAATAATGTTTTATCTATGTAACATCAATCAATAATTCCTGTCCACAATCATATGAATAACTCATAATCATAATTGTGATTCAATTCTTTTCGCACCTGTGACGTAAGATAATTTTCATCACCTATCTTCACCAAAACATCAAAATCATGGTTATACCAAATCACAATTTCGCCATAATCATACTAATGAATTCATCTTCAGCACTACGACCAAAGATATACAATCAGATAACTAAAGAACTCAATAGCTCATCTTTTCACCACACGCCAAAGATATACAACTCAGAAACCAATAATGCCGAGACTCACCTTAATAAGATCACGAAAGCACGAATTTATCCATGCACTACAAAGCCAAAGATATTCGTGTTTTTAATTACTACCATGATTATACCGAATAATCCTGGTCATAATCATACCAAGTCCATCTATGCACTACGGGTCAAAGATGACTTTTACCACATCATTTGTAACATTAAGGTCATGATTATACCGAATAATCCCTGGTCATAATCATACCAAGTCCATCTATGAACGTAAGCCACAGATGACTTTCAACACAATATAAGCATGAGGATCATGACAATGATATAAAGAATCAATCAAATGAGATAAAGGATAAATATTAAACATTTATAATATAATTTATCTAGGGTTCAAGAATATCCCAATGTTATCAATCACTTAATAATCTCATAATCTAATATCATTAATATTATAACAATATTTTAATCACTTCTTAAACTTATAAACAATTTATTTCAATTGTTTACACTTTACCACATAATGCATTTAATCATTCAAAAATGTCATACCCATTAGATATCATCACCAATGATCAAATTCCTCATCAAAAATATGCATATACCCTATATAGAATTTCCAAGCCATAAAACCCTATTTTCCAATTTTGTTACTTTATATAACATATTTAACTCATTTACTCATAACTAGATCATTTTCATGAAAAATACAAAATCAGTTCCAAAAATATTTATTTTCTGGGATTTAACATAATATAGTCCCATAATGAAAATATATTTTTCTCGAAATTTTTTAAAATTCATTTACTATTTTTCAAAAATCAATTTCTAATTAATTCCTTAAAAAATTAGCTACCTCAAGTTTAACTCCATAAATCCCCAAATCTTGGAAGGATCTTACACATGTTAATGTGAGCTTCCAATTTAAATTTCATGGTCATCGGAGTTATAGAACTCCGGTTATAGCATTTTTCGTCGAATAAACCTAAATATTAAAATGGTCATAACTTGCTCATTTTAAGTCGAAATGAGCTCATTTTTGGACAGAAGGTACTTTATACCATATACTTTCATGTCCCAAAAGGCTAGAATTTTTCTCACAATTTAAGTGGCCGAAACAGCCCCTTAAAGTTTCTGGGCAGTAGCATTTTCGGTTTTTGCAGCTTTGGACTCCTTTGCTAAAATCAGTCCACACGAAAATCTACAACACCTTTTTCAGTGATTCCACTTGGATAAGTTACAAAACTCATAGACCTAACTCTAGAACTTAACCTCACTCAAAAATTCAAAATATAATAGGAGATATGGTCAATTGAATTTCATGTTCCGTTTTCACCAAAATCTGATTTTCAACCCTTTGTGATTTCTAAGAAACTTTCATGTTTTCACATAATAACCAACATAAATCATCATAACACTTACTAATACCATATATACCCATGATTTTCATCAGTCCAATGCTTTTATTATAACTTTCATCATAATCCACGTAAACAGTTTATTTCCACAATTTAATAAGGAATGAAATACAAAGGATCATTCACCATGCATGTGGTAATCCACATAGACAGGTTATTCCAACAGAATAATAAGGAATGGAATAATAGAAGAAATCACCATGCATGCGATAGATCGCACCGACAGGTTATTCTCAACAGAATAATAAAGAATGGAACCAGTCCCACAGAACGCATTGCATGTGATATTCGGCGTAATAATAAAGAATAATAATAACAACAGAATCACCAGTATAATGATAAACCGCAGCGATACAAGTTATTCCAATGTAATAATAAAGAATGGAATAACAACAGACATCACCAGTATACTGTAATCCGCAGAGATATAGGTTATTCCAATGAATAATAAATGGAACCAGTCAAAGTAAATTGCACCGCCAGATATTCCGGCTGCATAATAAAGAACGAAATAATAGAAGAATATCACCATGTATGCATGTAGATTGCATAAACAAAGTTATTCCAACATAATAACATAGAATGAAATAATAGAAGAATTTCACCACGTATGCGGTATTCAGATAAACAAAGTTATTCCAACATAATAATATAGAATGGAATAACAGAGGATTTCACCAAGTATAGGTACGCCACAGATAAAGTTATGATAGGTACGCCAACTGTCTACATGTTATGTATAGGTACGCCATGAGCATGACAAAGTTATTCCAATGTAAAAATAAAGAATGGAATAATGTAAGTCTCTTCATGAATACACAAGAATAACACCCATTACCGTAGAAGAGAACCTGGATATCAAGTAAAGGAAGTAGTAGAAAACTCTTCTTCTTTCTCTCTATAATTTCTCTCTAGAGTTTCAAAGAATTCGTAAGAAATAATGAAGGAATGAGCTTCTATTAATAGAAGAATTGAGAATGGCTCTTGGTTTTAACGGGCGGTTAAAATGACTTGGTAATATCAAGAGACAACTACTATTCATGGAAGGCAATTAACTCTTGGAACAATCAAGAGGCAAATAACTCTTAGAAAAACTCAAGGGTCAAATAACTCTTGAAAATCGAAATGACAAGTTACTATTAAAACTCGTGAATAAGAACTCGTGAATAAGAACTCATGAATAATAGAACTCGTGAATAGTAACTCGTGAATAATAACTCATGAATAAGAACTCGTGAATAGAAACTCTTAAATAAGAACTCATGAATAAGTAACTCATGAATAAGAATCTGGAACCACGAAAAGTTTCCCTAATAATTCGATCAAACAATATAACCTCTGTACATCAATTATCATCGTAATAGATGTCGATTTCTACTAACACAAATAATCCCAAAGATAATGAAACTATCAAATTCATCTTTAATAAACACGAACTTATTCATCATTAATATTATAACTCACAATATTTAGCAACCAGTTGTTCCTGTGAAAGAGGGGCTTTCCAATAAGGATTTCTCCCTATCATGCGCCAATAATTAGTGACCAAACCTCTCCTCGTGTAACTTCTGACATCAGTAAATATTGCAATTTAATAATATGAATAACTTTGTCGTCTCAATTATTAATTTAATAATATATCATATTACGCAGATGATAATGTGACAATAACTGAATCAATAATATGAGAGATATGATGCAGCAATTACTGTAGCAATAATTGAGTATAACTGAGTGACTTCTTACGTAAGCATCAATAATCAATACCGTGTGCTACTATGCAACCACGCATATTACTGTACTTTTACTACAGGTTATTTTATGACAACTTGCTTACTTTAAAAAAATTTCAAATATGACCCTTAACTTTAAACTTTTACCAATTTAACTATTTACCAAAATAGAAAAATTGAATACTTTATTTCATAAAATTCGGGGTCTCACAATCTCCCCTCCTTATGAAATTTCGCCCTCGAAATTTATGTACTTACCTGGTATGAAGAAGAGGTGAGGATACCTTGCTCTCTTTTCGGATTGTACCTTCCCGGTTATATCCTCTGTATTATAATTTTCCCATTGCTTATCTCTTGTATTTCAGATATCATTCTAAAATATACCTTCAAAACAAAGGTTAATTGACATATCACTAATTGTCAACTTATTAAGTAAAAATGTCAGCTTAGGTAAGTCACACACTAGCGAAGTATATAACTCATCTCTCCCTCCTAGTTCTAGACTCATATCTCATGAAAGTTTACCATATCCCTAAGCTTTGATACTAATTGTGGCGCCCCAAAATAGTCCACAAGACCCATTCTGAGTCGCCAGACATCATACTATAAAAATCAATTACAACTTCATTTATACAACTATTGAACTATCGTGCAGAGTACGATAACAGATAAGTAGTGAGTTTCAATACAAATGTATGTAACTCTCATGGTGCCTCGACCACAACCTTACAATGGTATCGTTACATAAAAAAGTACAACCAATAACCTGCTTTTAGAAATTAAAATCTTTGGGAAGTGCTCAAGAAACCTTCGTATACGGGAGGCCATGAATCTAAGTTATGATAGATATCATATGCCCGGAGAATTGTCATCTGATAAAGATACAAACTCAAAGGAGTCCTCATTACATTTATTGTGACACTATTTAATCGTAATAAATGAGGACTACTAATGATATCATCTGACCGCTTACCTTTCCCCGACTCGCCCCAAATATATTCTCATTTCCCGAAGAGAATAGTGAAAGAAAGGGTGAGCACAACTAGCCCAGTAAAGAATATCATGACTAAAGATAATTAAATTATCAATAGCATTCATCAGTAATAAATCAAAGATTTAGAACATATGGTAGATAATAAAACTTTTCAACCATAGTTGCAGCGGAACGAGCAATCCATTAAAAGAGTCAAATCGACCATCAGGTCTATTATCTTCTCCAAGTTAAAAGTCCACCAATAATGTTTTATCCCTGTAACATCAATCAACATTCCTGTCCACAATCATATGAATAACTCATAATCATAATTGTGATTTGAATTCCTTTTTGCACCCAGGACGAAGATAATTTTCATCACCTATCTTCACCTGAAACATCAAAAATCATGGTTATACCAAATCACAACTTCTGCTTATAATCATACTAATGAATTCATCTTTGCACTACGACCAAAGATATACAACTGTATAACCAGTAACCAACAGTTCATCTTTTCACCACATGCCAAAGATATACAACTGTAAAACCAATAATGCTGAGACTCACCATTAATAGATCATTACGACCACAAATTATCCATGCACTATGTGCCAAAGATATTCGTGTTTTTTCAATTACTACCACGATTATACCGAATAATCCCTCATCATAATCATACCAAGTCCATCTATGCACTACGGTCAAAGATGACTTTTACCACATCATTTGTAACATTACTACCATGATTATACCGAATAATCCTCGGTCATAATCATACCAAGTCCATCTACGCATCGTAAGCCATAGATGACTTTTCAACACAATATAAGCATGAGGATCATGACAATGATATAAAGAATCAATCAAATGAGATAAAGGATAAATATTAAACATTTATAATATAATTTATCTAGGGTTCAAGAATATCCCAATGTTATCAATCACTTAATAATCTCATAATCTAGTATCATTAATATTATAACAATATTTTAATCACTTCTTAAACTTATAAACAATTTATTTCAATTGTTTACACTTTACCACATAATGCATTTAATCATTCAAAAATGTCATACTCATAAGATATCATCACCAATGATCAAATTCCTCATCAAAAATATGCATATACCCTATATAGGATTTCCAAGCCATAAAACCCTATTTTCCAATTTTGTTACTTCATATAACATATTTAACTCATTTACTCATAACTAGATCATTTTCATGAAAAATAAAAAATCAGTTCCAAAAATATTTATTTTCCGGGATTTAGCATAATATAGTCTCATAATGAAAATATATTTTTCTCGAAATTTTTTAAAATTCATTTACTATTTTTCAAAAATTAATTTCTAATTAATTCCTTAAAAAATTAGTTACCTCAAGTTTAACTCTATAAATCCCCAATTCTTGGAAGGATCTTACACATGTTAATGTGAACTTCAAATTTAAATTTCATGGTCAGCGGAGTTATAGAACTCCGGTTATAGCATTTTTCGTCGGAAAAACCTAAATATTGAAATGGTCATAACTTGCTCATTTTAAGTCGGATTGAGCTCATTTTTGGACAGTAGGTACTTTATACCATATACTTTCATGTCCCAAAAGGCTAGAATTTTTCTCACAAATTAAGTGGCCGAAACAGCCCCTTAATATTTCTCAAGCAAGAGCATTTTCTTGCTTTTTACAGCCTTTGGACTCCTTTGCTAAAAATCACCACACAAAAATATACAAAGACCTTTTCAAAGATTCCACTTGGATAAGTTACAAAACTCATAGACCTAACTCTAGAACTTAACCTCACTCAAAAATTTAAAATATAATAGAGATATGGTCAATTGAATTTCATATTCCGCTTTCACCAAAATCGATTTTCAACCCTTTGTGATTTCTAAGAAACTTTCATGTTTTCACATAATAACCAACATAAATCATCATAACAAATTACTAATACCATATATACCCATGATTTTCATCACCCAATGCTTTTATTATAACTTTCATCATAATCCACGTAAATGCTTTATCTCCACAATTTAATAAGGAATGAAATACAAAGGATCATTCACTATGCATGTGGTAATCAACATGTATGAAGTTATTCCAATGTAATAATAAGGAATGGAATAATAGAAGAAATCACCATGCATGCGATAGATCGCACCGACAGGTTATTCTCAACAGAATAATAAAGAATGGAGCGTGTCCCAAGTAAACGCACGCATGTGATATTCTCGACAAAATAATAAAGAATAGAATAACAATGTAAATCACTGTGTATACTGGAAACTGCGTGATACAAAGTTATTCCAATGTAATAATAAAGAATGGAATAACAATGACATCACCAGTATACTAGAATCCGCCTTATATAAAGTTATTCTAATAGAATAATAAATGGAATCGTGTCAAAGTAAATTAAGACCGACAGGATATTCCGGCGTAATAATAAAGAACTAATAATGAAGAATTTCACCATGTATGCAGATTGCATAAACAAAGTTATTTCAACATAATAACATAGAATGAAATAATAGAAGAATTTCACCATGTATGTGGTACTTCACATAAACAAAGTTATTCCAACATAATAATATGAATGGAATAACAGAGGATTTCACCAAGTATAGGTATGCCACGTATACAAAGTTATGTATAAGGTATGCCACAGATATAAAAGTTATTCCAATGTAATAATAAAGAATGGAATAATGTATGATTTCACCAAGTATAGGGTATGCCACAGATACAAAAGTTATTCCAATGTAATAATAAAGAATGGAATAATGTAAGTTCTCTTCATGAATACAAAAGAATAACACCCCTTTACCGTAGAAAGAAACCGGATATCAAGTAGTGAAGTAAGAAAAAAAACTCTCTTCTTTCTTCTCTCTATATTTCTCTCTAGAGTTTCAAAGAATTCGTAAGAAATTATGAAGGAATGAGCTTCTATTTATAGAAGAACCGAGAGTGGCTCTTGGTTTTAACGAAGGATTAAAATGACTTTGGTAATATCAAGAGACAACTACTATTTGCATGGGGGCAATTAATTCTTGGAAAACCAAGAGGCAAAATAACTCTTGGAAAGTCAAGGGTCAAATAACTCTTGAAAACTAAAAGGACAAGTTACTATTAAAACTCGTGAATAAGAATCTCGTGAATAAGAACTCATGAATAAGAATCGTGAATAAGAACTCGTGAATAAGACTCTTAAATAGTAACTTGTGAATAAGAACTCATGAATAAGAATCTCAACACGAAAAAGTTTCCTAATAATTCGATCAATAATATAACCTCCGCACATCAATTATCGCCGTAATAGATGCTCGATTTCTACTAACACAAATAATCCCAACATAATGAAACTATCAAATTCATCTTTAATCAACACGAACTTATTCATCATTAATATTATAACTCACAATATTTAGCAACCAGTTTGTTCCCGTGTGAGAGGGGCTTTCCAATAATGATTTCTCCCTATCATGCCAAGCAATTAGTGACCAAACCTCTCCGTGGGCGTAACTTCTAGACATCAGTAAATATTGCAATTTAATAATATGAATAACTTTATCGCCTCAATTATTGATTTAATAATATTTCATATTATGCAGATGATATCGTGATAATAACCGAATCAATAATACGAGAGATATGATGCAAAGAATTATCGTAGTAATAATCGAGTATAATCGAAAGTGACTTCTTACGTAAGCATCAATAATCAATACCGTAAATGCTACTATGCAACCACGCCAGATTATTGTACTTTTTTACTACAAAAGTTATTTTATGACAACTTGCTTACTTTAAAAAAATTCAAATACGACCTTTAACTTTAAACTTTTATCAATTTAACTATTTACCAAAATAGAAAAATTGAATACTTTATTTCATAAAATTCGGGTCTCACATGCATAGTAGCACACCAGATTGATTATCGATGCTTACGTGAGAAGTCACTCGCTTTTGTTCAATTATTGCTACAAGAATTGCGATAAGATCTCACGTTATTTGATTCAATTATTATCGATATTTTATATATTATTAAATCAATAATTGAGATGATGAGTTATTAATATTATTATTTGCAATATTAACGATGTCTGTAAGTTCTCGCCAACGAGAGATTTGTCACCTAATTACGAGCCAATAGGAGAAATCCTTATCGAAAAGCCCTCTTTCCTGAATCGACACCTCATTGATTAATATTGTGAATTATAATAAAGGTGATAAACGTTGTTAAAATTATTAAGGTGATTTTTATGAAGTTTTGCTTATTTTATGGACCCCCATTTATCCATTTTTCAAAATAATCGATAGAAAGTTTTTTTCTGTTATTATAAGGGGGGGGCCACATGTAGGGGCCACGCTTTTAAAAGGACATTTGGGTGGGGAGAAATTTTTAATGTCAAGACATATATATATATATATATATATATATATATATATATATATATGATTGCACATCACGTCATGTATGTATGTATGTATATATATATATATATGAAGTGGTTAACATGGAGTTCATTTTGAGTAAGTTGGTCAATCGGCCAATAGAAATCTTTGACACGCAGCGAGACTCTATATGTGTCAAGATTCTATCGGTCAATCAATTGACTTACCCAAAAATTAACTTCATGCTAACCGATCCTATATATATATATATATATATATATATATATATATATATATATATATATATTAACGTGCTCTGATGAGAGAAAAAAGGGAGGAGGGGTTGTATTGCTCGGCATGGAGGGAAAGTTATTATTATTATTATCATTATTATAGTTTTGTTTTATTAGATTTTAAATAGAATATATTATATTTTATTAAAATCAATATGATGACCGTCCGCTTAAAAGTAAATCAACTGACCGCTTCATGGATTAGTTATTATTCACCCATTCTTCTATAAATAGAAGTTCATTACTTTATTTTTTCTTACTTAATTCAATTTGAAACTCTGAGAGAGAAACTATAGATAGAAAGAAGAAAAGTATTCGCTACTTCACTACTCCATATCCAGCTTTTTTTACTAAGAAAGGGTATTATTCCTTTTGATTCATGAAGAGAACTTCATTATTCCATTCTTTATTATTCTGCTGGAATAACTCAGATACGCCGACTACCATATACTTGGTGAAATTCTTCTATTATTCCATTCTTTATTATTCTCGCTGGAATATCCTGCTCAGACATTTTACGCCGACCTAGTTCCGCTTTTATTATTATTCGTTGAATATCCTCGTCATGCATGCGTTTACGTGGGACCGGGTTCCGCTTTAATTTTTTTTTGAATATCCCGTCTGCGTGCGTTTTACGCCGGACCGGTTTCGCCTTTTATTATTCTCGTTGGAACATCCTATCGGCGGTCTAATTTCGCCGACCGTTCCGTTATTTATTATTCTCGTTGAATAACTCGCCTCATGCCAAGCACCGCATGCATGGTGATTTCTTTTGTTATTTCATTCTTTGTTAGACTCAGTTGGTTAAAGTTTTGACTTCTATACTCCATGAAATTAGTGGAATATCCTTGATATTTGCGCTTCATCCAATATCTTTTCATGAAAATATTCTTCTGAGCATTCTTGAATTTTACTCCACAAAGAAGTATCATGTTGACAATTTGAACGTTATTAGTTCCTGAATAAATTAATTCTTGAGCTTGTTTTATTGAATTCTTATATCATTGTCATCATCCTCATATTTATATTTTGTTGAAAGTCATCTCAGAGCCTTTGGTATAGCATAGATGGACTTGGTATGATTATAACCGTGGATTATTCTGTAATCATGAATCGTAATATTACAAATGATGTGGTAAAAGTCCTCATCGCCCGTGAGTGCATCGATGATGACAATTCTTTGTATGATCACGACCATTATCATGAATACACGAATATCTTTGACCAGTAGTGTAATGGATAATTTGTGGTCGTGATACTAATGAATATCTTTGGTCAGTAAAAGCGGGGATGATGTGAATTATTTATTAAGTCGAGTCCCAAATGATAAAAGTGATGAAAAACCTTTTAAATCATAAAAGATAGTAGATTTTATTCTCTACTGACTCTTTCAATGAATCAGATGTTCACCAAGCAGCTTAAACTTGATGTCTATTGTATTTTATCGCTTTAACATTGTTGAAGACTAATGATAATTTATTCTGCATTATCTTAGTCATAATATTTCTTCTTGGGCTAGTTGAGCTCACCTCTTTCTTTCACTGTTTCTTTAGGAAATGAGAACGTGGCAGGACTAATCGGAACCAGGAGTGACTCATCCGTGATGATAAGATTAGTAGTCCTCACTATTCTGCTAAATAAAGTGTGACAATAAATGTAATGAGGACTTATTTCGAGAGTGGATATTGTCTGTAAGACAATATTTGTATTAAAACTCATGCCTTTCTTGTTGTATATTAAAGATTGTATTTGTATTTTTTGTACCACGTATTTGGCTGAATTCGTAATAGGTGATGTATACCTATTTTGGGAGTGTCACAATTCATATAATTAATTTTACTAAATTATATACTATAAATATTAACGCTTTAGTAATATTTTTATAAAAAAAATATTACATACTATATTAACATTTTTGTAATTTTGTAAATATTGTATCTAGCATTAACGCTTTTAAAAATATATACAAAGATTAAATGACTTCAATGTTAATACAATAATATGTTTATAAACATATTTTTGTATTACAATAATATGTTTCTATTATATATATATATATATATATATATATATATATATATATTTATAAATGACTTAAACGTTAATACAACATTTACATATATATACAATATTTATATATAATTACATACTGTATTAACGCTTAAGTCATTTAGTATTACAATAATATGTTTCTATTACATACATTTATACTTATTTACACAATACTCTCTCTGCTTTTTTAAAAGTTAAAAAAATGAATAAAGTATAATTTTCACACAAAATAAAAAAAAATATAGAATAAAAGAATTTTAAATTTATACTTAATGACCTCGCAAGATTATTTTTCATTCATTTTATAAGTTTGTAGTATATAAAAAACGAAAAAAATTAATCCACATTCCATTCGTATTGTAATTCATATAAACTAAACACCTAAAATAGAAAAGTAATTTTATTCCTGAAGTAATGAATGGACAAACCAAACATAAAAATGAGAATGATCATTTTATTCTCATTTCCATTCCTTAAGTCTTTCCATTCCATACATGTCAAGGAATGGAAACCAAACATAGCATAATTGTATTTTAGTACACCTGCTTATATAATGTTGTTATTAAGCCCTCTAAATGTTTTATTTGTTTCAAAGTTGGGTTACATTACATCATTTAGTTGAACTGACCCAAACTTGGCCCGTCAATCTTTTTACCCGCTCGTCAAATTATCCTGTTTTATATCCATAAATAAATTTTCAATCATCCATCCGTATTTAAATTAAATATACAATTTAAGTTTTAAAGTCAAATAACATAATTTTAAACTGATATAAATTTTTTTAATTTTAATTGATACAAATATTATAATTAAATAATATATAAAAACTATTAATCATAAAATTTATTTTATTTATTAATTTTTTTGGATGTATTCATTTATTAATAATAGTATAAATATTTTTAAGTTTGTCATCAAAATTTTATCACACCCTCACTAATAAACTAATAACTAAGTATTCAATGATAAATATGAAATAAAAATATATTACTTAATATTTAAATATTTTGTGAAGGAAGTCCTTTTTGGTGGATGGCTCGTGGATGGACGTCCATAAGGCATAAACGATGCAGTTGAAAAAAGAGAGTAAAGTAAATTTAGGAGAACTTTTAGGAAAGTGGTTAGCATGAAGTTAACTTTGATCAATTTATCAATATAGTGTTAATTTTAGGAGAGTGATCTTATTCTGTGTGTAAACACTGTATTGATCAATTAATCAATTGATCAACTTACCATGAAGTTAACTTCATGAATCATGGTAAGCGAATTCAATTTTTAGTAAGTATCAGAAGTTATTTAATTTGGGAGATTAATGGTCAAATCAAGTATTTGTATGTGTGGTGTGTTTTTGAAAATTTTCCATAACGAGACTCATGACCTGATTGATATCAACAACAAATAGTGAGAGGGGGGAAATAATTTAGCATTTAAAAAAATTGAATAAACATGTAAACCTTAACTATTTCTTCAAAACAATTACGACATACCACCTTCTCTTGATACACAATGGGTGGAGATAATTATTATTGGGTCAAGACCCTTTTGTTGTGTTTTTTTATTATTTTTAGAGGACTAGAGAAAATATATTTGGTTGTAAATCACTCTGTTCTAAACTTAAAGATATAATTTGATTTTTGAGGTTAAATGATGGTATATTAAATTTCAAAAAATTAATATGACTCATAAAAATTTAGAATGAAATAAATTTTGCGATTAATAACTTTTGTTATATATTATACAATTATAATAATTGTATCAACTAAAATTAAATAAATTCACATTAATTAAAAATTTAATATGTTATAATTTAATCTCAAAATAAAATTATATCTCTAATTTTAAAATAAAGAGAATAATAATAATGCAGAAATCCACATGCCAAAAAGTGCAAGTGGAGGATGCACGAGTGCGTACTATGCAATTTTATCTTTGAAGAATCTTTCATGATTTAAAATTGAATAAATTAATGTACACACCCAAAGTATATATTCAAAAACATACTCTCAATGTAAAATATATAGTAGTAATAAATAAAAAGAGAGAAAATGTTGTAGAACGAGGAAAAAGATATATTTATTATCATTGGACATATTTATGTACATATCTAAATTGTACATCCAAATCAGACTAAAAAGATAATAAAATATCTTTATCTCCTCTTAATAATATTTTCTCTCTTCATTTATTATTATTATTTTACTCTTTAATGTATTAAGTGTGCACATATATTTATTCTTTATCCATATATCCAAAACCAAAACCAAAACCAAAACCAACTCCGACCTTATTCTTTTCCTTTTTGATCTTCTTGTGATTTTGTTTGGTAGAAGTTGGTGGAGCCTTTGTATTGTACAGCTCACAACCTACTTAAGCAAACTCCCATGACCCAGCCTATCTATCATCCATACACATACATTTCACTCCCAAATGTGGATCCCCAAAAAACAAAAAGAAAAAGCACTTTAATTACTTTCTCTTTTCATTATGTTTTTGAATTTTGAATACAAAAAAAAAAGAATAAAAATTCAAATTAGGATGAAGAAAAAAAAAAAAAAGTTTTATGTTTGTACATGTATGGAAAACATTTAATTTTAAATATAAAATTACTAATTTATTCTTATATTAAATGTTCTTATGCTTGTATATAAAGAGTAACATATATATATATATATATATATATAGAGAGAGAGAGAGACTGCAAAAGATATACTAAAATCTTTTTGTTTGTTCAGTTTTTAATGAAAATTTTAGTAAACTGAAAGATGAGGCATGAACTAAAATAAATAAATGTCAATGTGTTAATTATACCTCAAAAATGGTCCAATAGAATTCAAAACCACAAGTATCCAAATGATTCAATAATATTCCACTCAAGAAAACAAGTTCAGACCACCAAACAAACAATGGAAATATTGCAGAGTATCTTATTGTTGGATATCGATCCTCCTAAATTTTCTTAATTCTTCTTTATTATTTTTTTAACTTTTGGCTACTTAAATCTTATCCACTCTATAGTACTAGAGGGACCATTTTATCCATCTAAATTATAATATATATATATTCCTCATGGAAATGGAACTTAGCTATTAGCTAGAACCTCTCAATTATTTCTGAATGAGGTAGTCAGTACTCGTGTAAGTTCTTACTTTTCATTTGGTGCTAGCTATATTTTTTCAATAAGTATATGCGGATATATATAGTATAATTGAACCGGAAGAATAAAATGAATTTGTTCTCGTGAACAAATAGATTGTATTGTCCATTTATTTACGGGAATAAGTTCATTTTGTTCTTTTAATTCAATTTTCCTGTCCACATAGAAGTACTCTTATTTTTTTTTAATTGATCAAATTAAGGCCGAACTGCTTCTAAGAATCTTATAATTAGCACCACTAAGTGCTATATAATGGCAGATCCAGCTAAAAGATATCGTGTTAAAAAGTAATTAATTAGTACGTACGACGTGAAGTGGGAATTAATATATATATATATATATATATATATATATATATATATATATATATAGATCAAGGCCGAAAGATGATAAGGTGATGATGAGTTCATAAAACAAAACGTCAATATAATGGAGCGAGTGTGTCCGTATTTTCATTTTAATTACTTCTGGTTCGTAAGTATTAATTCTTGACCAATCATTAAGCTGAGCATGACGCAAAACATCATCAGTTATGCTATTTCTGCATGTATATAAAGCACGAGGTAATTAATTAATTAATTTTATTGTGTCATTCAGTGTATGCTTTTTTGACAATTTGAACATCAATCATGTGCATGCCTGCCATTTACAATAATAAGAACACATTTTTGTAGATGGCATTAATTTCTCTTTGGCTATATATACTTGTTAATTTGCATTTATGATGCATATGATAAAAGTAATATTATACAAATTTAATAAATGCATTTAAATAATAATAAGAAATTAAATAGCCATGGGTTGGTCTCTATTGATTTTCAACATAATTAGGTACATATATACAAAGGATCATATATAATTCATGAAATCCTTAATTTCAGCCTTTGATATCTGATCATATATATATATATATATATATATATATATATATATATATATATATATATGTCCCCATTTTAATTTCCTTGTGAAGTACAACAATTTCAAGGAAGTTTGGCATCGATCGTATTCTAATTAATCTGGTTGGTCAGAAACCTTTTTAAGAAGCAATTAAGATTTCATGACCACCGTCCATTCTCCCACTCGATCTATTATATATATATATATATATATATATATATATATATATATATATATATATACCACATGATACTTAATTCGTAACATGTTCACTAGCAGTACCTAAATTATACTTTGTCACAGCTTCTTGTTGCTCATCTATAAATGGTTTAGCATGTTCATTGAAACAATCAAACCCGAAATCGTGAATTCCGAAATCTTGACAATCCAATAGCCATGCACAGCTTTCATCCACGTTGTTAAAATTTTGTGAGGCAGCTGAAAATTCCCACGGTGCATGATCAACTTTTCCGGGAGTGGTTACATCTTCTAACAAGTAACTAATCAATGAGTCATCAAATTGTTCACAAATGCCGTCGAGTAAATTAGATTCAGCACCGGAACAATTTTGATCGGTTGGGGTACATGAGTTCTCTGAGCTGGCTAGGTCATTAGTTTCCGGTAGTACTAATTGATCAGTCTCATGAGTACTTTCGATTTCAGCTGGTGATTGATGATATTGATCTGTCGGTTGAGATGATGATGAATTTTCGGATGTATTTTTTTGGTCCTTAAGGAGAGGCTCATGAGTGACCGGATCAATTCCCATCTTAAGAAGCTTTTTCTTGATGTGGGTGTTCCAATGATTCTTGATCTCATTATCAGTCCTTCCGGGCAATCTAGAGGCAATTTTAGACCACCTAATTATGAAGAACAAATTAAGGATATATAGGAACAATTATTATCAAGTTTAATTTGTAAAAAATGAAGATAAACATGCAAGAAACGTTTCAATCACAATATATACCTACTACATGAAATTGACGACTATGAAACAATGTTTCTAAATTAAAGAAACATTGTATGCCAGTAACCCGCCACCACCATAATGATTAGTTATAGATTAGCCCGGTAGTAAAAAGAAGAAATATTAAAATAAGAAATTAAGGACAAAGTGGTTAATTTAATTAATAGGAATTAGTTCATGAGTGTCACCGAATAAAAGAGGTGGTCGTAATCGAGTGCTTAGTAATAAATGTATTACAAAATAAAAGTAACTAATATGGTTACTTAAGTTCATTCTATTACGAGGAATATCATTCATCATATTATGTTTATGCTTAATATATGACAACTCGATATATTATAATTTTTTTATCTCGTGGGCATACCTAGCTAGTAGGTTGTATGTTGACTTGACCTACATAAAATATTTTCCAATAAAAAAATTGGAGGAGATAAAAAAGATCACAGTTTGTGAGGGTTGGCATGAATGGAGAACCTAGCTAGCATGCAAGGTCAATGGAATATAGATATGCATGTAACTTACACCAAACACCATTAGTTAAAGAAACTAGATAGTTCATATTCCTTACCTACCAATAAATTTTACCTAGCTAGCTAGGTAGCTAAATGAGGGGAGTTAGATAAATAAATTAATACGTTCAATTTTTCAGCATTTGCCTTTAGTACAACTTATAAAATTTGTCTTTGGAGCGTACGTGCATATTGGTAAAGCTTGAAATTAATGATTTTGTGGGATAAAAATGTAGTCCATTGATTAGATACCAACCTGTTGCCAAGGCGGGCATGAAGATCAATAACCAGTTGCTCTTCAGAATCGGCAAGGAGGCCCCTCTTCAAGTCAGGTCGAAGATAGTTAGTCCAACGAAGCCTGCAGCTCTTGCCGCAGCGGCGTAAACCGGCAAGCTTAGGGACAGCACGCCAACAACATTGACCATTAGTGAGGATGAAACTTATAAGTTTCTTGTCTTCCTCGGCGGTCCATGGCCCTTTCTTCACTCCTAGTTTATCACAACAAGGCTGTCTACCCATTTTACTTATTTGCTCACTAACTAGTAACTCCAGTACCCAAGCTCAAGCTAGCTAGCCAGCTACCAACCTTTAGTACTAGCTAGCTTGTTATTTCAATGGAACAAATTAAAAATAATCTCTTTTTCTTGTAAAGACTTCGAAAGCCCCCACAAACCAACTCACCTTTATATACCCACCAATGACCAAACTTTATGTAAAAGGCCGATCTCACCTTTCTAACCTTTAATTCACT